>JAWNNJ010001459.1:0-22841 GCA_035045125.1 Hypselothyrea guttata
TGCAAACTGTGATTTTTTGGTTTGCCCAATTTTTTTGTAATATTTAAAAATAATAAATTTAGCATGACACTCATTTTTGGGGCCCTATTAGTGGCGGAGCCTTTTGAATAAGCCGGGACTGTGTGCATTGGTCATATGTTTATATGTATTTAGTATATGTATTATAAGTATATGTAAATATGCGGAAATTTTTTTATTTTTGCATAAATAGACAAGCGCACGCTGGCTGCCAAGTCGGCACCGACGCAACTTTCGAGTTGTGAGTTTCTGTTTCTGTTTCCGTTTTATTCATATCCTCCCGCACCAAATACTTTTTGCTGCTGTGCAAATTATTTTAAAAGGATTTTGTTTTTAACACTGGCAAAATGCTTGCGTGTCTGTGTGTATCTGTGTGATGTAAGCAAGTAAAACAGTTTTTAATATTAAAGCAGTGGTTGGCTAGACAAGTGCAAGACACTCAAGGTGCACCTCGTGCTCCTTGAGCTGCGTAAACCGTTTAAAGTCTTAAGTACGGTTTATTAAAATTGGTTAACAAGTCTTGCATTTAAAACGACATAACTACAACAAATTTACACAAGATAAAGATGAATAAGAAATAATTTAATTACGCGAGCCTCCTGCATAGTTCTTGCTCCTTGGGCCACAGGTGTAACGACTGTCCGGTCCATCCTGCTCTACGAAGTGGCATTTGAGTGGACCTCGATTGCTGGCCCGATTGTGGGAGCAATATGATTTCGATTTCGTCTGGCATTGGCATGTCACGGGTATTTGGACGTAACCGCCGTTCTTGCGTATGGATAGACTCACATAGAGCTGATAGATTATGAAGGCGAAAATTGATTCAACAACTGCAAAACAAAATAGTTCAAAGTTACGTTAATTCGACTTAAAGGGGGAAAAGTCTTTAATATTTTAAATAAGCTTAATATAGGTATGGAATGCATCTAACTGCATTCTCAACAACATCTTTCTATTCTAAGTATTAAGCTTGTTATTCGGATTTAGTCGATTAGGGCGTAATAGGGGCGTTTGACTGCTCTAGCTCTTAAAATTTCCGAAATCCAAGCCTTTATACAGACGGGACAAAAAGTTGTAGCCCTGTTTACCCATTTTCTTAGTGCAGGGTATACAAATTGCAACTAACCCATTTTGATGATTGATAAAATTAATAATGCGAAATCTTTTTGTATATTAAACTACAAACAAATTCAAGGTCACTATTTACAATTAAGGATAGGGATATATCGAACTAGTTCAACCTACCAATCTATCTCTTATCCTATATCTATTAGGCAATAAAATATAGTCTCTCTTGTACTTATTTAAGGGCAGTTGTATACCATTAAAAATTGTTTTCAATGGGTTACTTACGTAAACCAATGGATAATATGAAGCCACTGCGAAGTACGCCCCTCTGGAATACGCTGTTCTGACAAAATGCATAGATAATGAGTAGAAACTCCACCAACATGCCCAGGCAGCAGAAGAAGAGCCAACAACGCACGAGCCCGGGATTACGCTGCAATAAAAATATTAATATTACCATACAATACTCTATTAAATAGTATAGTTTACCATGTAGATGCCACAAACCAAAACCATTATCAATGTCAACCAAAAGAGACCAAAACAAACGGCAAATATCGTGAGCCAACTTACCTAAAAAGACGAAAATCGTAGCTGAAATTATAAAGATTATTCTTAATCTTACATGTTCTATAATGGAACCCAGACTTAGAGCGGAGAAGAGTACGGCGCAGAGTAGATCAAAAATGGCTATGGCATAGGCACAATACACGTAAGAAAGCAGCTCCATGATGTCGGTTTTAAAAAGTGGAAAGTTTTAAGGTATTTTAATAATACTATGCAAGGCTTGCTGCTTGAATATTAAACGTAATTCTAAATTTTAGCCCAACGCTGCTTGCGTTTGAGCTCCCTCTGAACAGCTTTCTCCTCTCGTCTATACATTTTTTTGAGGCGTATGCGCTCCTTGCGTATGGTGTCAGCGCTACTTATGGCAGACTCAACATCTGGGCCAACACCTCCTCCAGATGTGCGGCTAGGTACGGTTGCAACCGGGTTATGAATCATGTCCAGGTAGAATAAATAGATAATATACACAAAAGTCATTTCCACAGCTATAACAAACACGCATTTTTACTCTCTCTTCAGAAGCGGCAACAAATCCAGCTTACCCAAACCCATAAATGGCAGCACGGTGACCTTGATGTCCTCCCAATTGACGGTGATAGCCAGCGTTAATCCATAGAGCAGCAACATGGAATCCAGCATTATGCCCAGACAGGTGAATACCAGCCAGTATCTAATGAAACTCAGGCGACGCTGATAAATGCCGATCAGCAGTATCAGAATGATAAGCATCCATAAGATGGAAAAGATCAACGCCACCAGGGAAGTCAGGTCTTGCTGAAAATTCGATTAATATTAGATATGGACATGGAGTTTATTATTTAAGCACCACCCAACATGACACGAAAATTAAAATTCTCTAATAACGACCCAACTTGGTCCAACACTAAGTAAACATAGTCTCCATCCTTATCAATAAAAGAAAAAGTTTGTCACACATTGCCCTTGACCTTATCATTTAATATTAATTGAAATCTCAAGATTTAGTTGCGTATTGCCTCTGGTAGTTCAAACTTTTCCATTTTACAAATTGGGATCCCATGATTTTTAATTTTAAGCAGTCGAAAAATCAACGGCTTTATCGACTATCGATTTTTGTAAGGATTTTTAGAACAATACACTTTTAATTTATTATAAAACACGCAGTTGAATAGAACCATAACCGGAACCGACATTACGTAGTGCTGTGTGTTTCCACAATAACTGCACCTCTGCCTCATATACCCCCTCCCTTATTCCATCATAGCCATGTCCAACAAATTGTCATTTCCATATCTTTGGTATTTCTTATCCGATTAAAATGAAATGTATTAATGACACAACTAAAAACACGGTCGATGCCCAGCTCTAATCAGTAGCACGCACTGGGCAAAACGCTATGAACTCTACTTACGTTCTCAATATAGACCACGCTGGAGAAGGCGGCAAAGAGCGTGGCCGAGATGAAATCCATAATGGCAATCACATAGCTGCAGAACACCAAATATGCCTCAGAATTGTCCTCCATCTCGCTGCCAAGAAAACAGTTTGGCTCGGGTCAAAGTTGTGTTGTAAATCAATGCTATAATGATGATAAGCACGTAGTTTGAATAGGGAGGCTGCTGGCAGTTAATCAATGCCGATTTGATTGCCAAGCGGACACTGGGACAGAAGTATGAAATTCGATGCTTGGACAACTAAAGAGTTGCCATTTACACGACAAACATAAAACACACATTTCACTAAATATTTTATAATATAAACTCACAACTGAGTCCAATCAAAGAAACACTCTCACGTTTTATGGCCTGAGCCCAATGTGCAACGCGACAACTGCTCTCGGCCATCGTTCATTTACGGGTATTTGTTTTGTCAGCTGTTATCTCATCGCCGTTTGCAGATTGGATTCAGTTCCATTGCCAACGTGACTCTCCCAAGTCTTGGTCGCAGTTCGTGATCCGAAAAACAGCAAAAAACTATCTAACTCAATTATTATAGTAGATGTGAATTGATTTTGGCCTTGACGATAAACAGAAATGGGCCGTAAATGCCAATCATTTGGCAATTTACTTTATTATCAATATGGAATTACATTTAAACCGACAAAACTATGTGTTTTAGTCAAGTTCTGGTCTTAAACTTATTTTCCTTCCATGCATTAAGTCGCTTTTGCTGATCAGATTTAGCTATATAGCTCTTCCTATTGTTCCGACCCTCACTTGAGTGCTTGCGCTCATTTACCTCAGGGTTGGATGGCGACTTTTCAGTTTTTGTGGACTTAGGTGTTGATTGAGAAGTTTTGAAAATATCCTCATAGGTGTCTAAGCTGATAACCGTAGAAGTGGCATCCGCTTTTTCAGGCTTTGGTTTCTTTTGAGATTTAGATTTATTACTTTCGGGTATATCAATCGCAATCGCCTGTTTACCAATCTCCGCAGCTATAAAGTCAGGCACATCATGCAGACTTAGTTTCTTTATTTTTAAACAATATTCATAGACGATATAAACGGCAATCCATTCAATAACTGAAAATACAGAGAAAGATTATCGCTGGAACTTCGTTTTGTAATAGATTACCTATTCCAATATACAACAGAGTGAACTGTATTATCTGGCTCCACTCAATGGATTCCGAAATGGATATGGTCCACATAAAGAAAAATATGTCTAAGAAAATACCAAACATCGTAAAGATCAACCAACAGACTACACACTGAACTTTCATCTATAATATAGGAACATATAATTATTGTATTCTCTTAGCTAATATTATATAGTATACGTACTGTCCAAATGCCCACCAAAAGTAGCACGGCCATCGATATCCAAAATAGAGTTCCCAGAAGGGATACCACTGAGTAAGGACTAACCTGTAGGAATTATGATTAATAATAATACATTTTTGTTGCCATTCAAATACGAACATCTACGGTCAACAAAAATATAGATTTAGCTAAGAAATAAAAAGATTGGACCAAATCGAAAAAGCAAATAACAGTACAACTCGTGAAGTACAAAGAGCAAGGATCCGAATTTGACTTTGGAGAAGCTAAATCCCGTGCCATTTTTGTAAGGTTTGATGTAATGATGATTTTATGTCGAATATGAGATTTCAATTAATAGTTCAAAAATATATTTCAAGAAAGCAGGATGAAAAGCCTACTACTGAGCCAAATCTACAAATCGAATTTTATTAAACAGAAAACAAAGTTAATTATCTCTTGGATTTCGTTTTCTTCTTAGAACTTTTGGGCTTGTTCTTTTTGCTTTCTGCAAATGGTAAATAATATTAAAAACATCTTCATGTACTTATTATATATTGTTATTTCGACCTTTGCACTTTTTAGGGTCCACCTGCCTCTTTTTCTTTCGACCATCTTCAGTAACTTCAATCATCTGACAAGGATCCATGCGTGTATAGTGTCGATGCACAAGATATATAAATAAACTTTCAACGACTTAAGATACAATTTTAAATTAAACACCATAGAAAGACTGTACAAATATTTCCACATACATATGCCCACAAAAACAATTGTGAATTCTTTCAAATGGTCCCAGTCCACTGTTACCGAAGACGCAATTCCCCAGATTAAAAATCCCAAGTCCGCAAGAAAGCCACCAATCGAGAATATGAGCCAAATCTTAACAAATATCGGTCGTTGCTATATAATGTAACAAATAGATGAATGTATGTACAGACATGCAAAATAAATACTATATAGATCATTCCAACTCACCTTACTTAGACCCACTATCAGCAATACCACAATAAGAACCCAAAATGTTGTGCTGAACAGCGCCAGGATGGAGTACGCATTGAACTGTTCTCATGAGATCTTCAAATAATACCGTTATACGTGCAAATGGATCGGGAATACTTACATGGGTGATCAAAACAATCATTGCTTGCACAACAAAGAAAAGCGCATGCGCTAGGTCGAATATGGCTATGGCGAGGCATACTTTTGGTAAATGTCCATACACGTAATCCCATATCTTATATTTCTTGCTTGATTTCTTCTTTGGTTTCTTCTTCTGTGCAGCCATATTGTATGGCAAAAGGAATTTGATTAATTTTTATTTAGGCATGAGGCATTAGATATCTAATGCAAAGCAAGTTAGTGTACGAAAATAAATTTGTTTTTTATTTCAATTGAATGGCAGTTTTTTTTTTTTTTTTTTGTGAAAATATAAAAATTTATTTACTTTATTTTATGGTAAACTATTACTGTTATGTGTAGTAATTTATACCATAGTGATGTGTAATATTTCAATTTATATATACAATTGTATATATTTACTCCTAAAAAATAGGGTTTTTACAAATATTAATATTTAGTTATTTATTAGTTATTATTTAGTTATATTCGTCTGTTTGGTAAGTCAGTTGGGTGGCAGTAGATAAAATAAGTTGAACGCACAATTCTGATGCTTTGCCAAGTATTATCATACGCTAAATTCTCTTTTACAAAAAAAAATCTACCAATAATAAGTGAAAAAAAAAACAATTCAAAAATAGCGCAACTGGAGGCTAATAACATTAAAAATAAATTGCTAACCGGTTAAAAAGTAGCTAAGGTGGCAGCACTGACACCAGCATGCAAACCAAACACCACGCCGCATGTGGCAACAGGGCAGTCAGCTGTTCACACGTTGATCTGGCAACGCTCGGTTTTATTTGCAGTGCTGAAAACGAACGCAAGAGTTGCGATTTGAGACAACAAAAAAGTGGAATAAACGGTGGTGTAAAGTGTTCATATCCAGAGGCCGCTGCTAAAACAAACGTAATGCCAATCGTTGTGAAAACGTAAGTATCAATTGATTTTTAGGATAAGTTCTTAAATCAGTGATGAAGTTTGTGTGGCAAAGTAGCCATGTTGCTCGACGTTCGCGCCGTTTTCGCTTTACAAAAGCGTTTTCCAGCACTGTCGCATCAGCTGCGGCATTGTTGAAACAAAGTTTGACGAAAACGGCATTTCACAATGGGGCCTCCGAAAAAAAGTAAGAAAGTGCGTGGACCGGGGGAGAAAGTCGGTAAGCATTGAATCCCAAGGCATCGGCAACAGACACTGCTAAACAGGCAACATTTCCACAGCCAAAAAGCGTCGAGATGAGGCCGAGGCGTTCACGCAACTCGTCGAGGACAACGACAGCAATGATAATTTCAGTGTATCGGACGGGGTGCCGGGAGCGGCGTCCAAGAATGCTGAGAACAACGACCAGCACGTGGCCAACGACGAGTACGGCGCCAAGGACTATCGCTCCCAGATGGAGCTGCGTCCGGACCACGGCAACCGCCCGCTGTGGGTGGCGCCCAACGGACACGTGTTCCTGGAGTCCTTCTCGCCCGTTTACAAGCACGCCCACGACTTCCTCATCGCCATCTCGGAGCCGGTGTGCCGTCCGGAGCACATACACGAGTACAAGCTGACGGCGTACAGTCTGTACGCCGCAGTGTCCGTGGGTCTGCAGACCCACGACATTCTGGAGTATCTGAAGCGGCTGAGCAAGACCAGCATACCGGAGGGCATCCTGGACTTCATTCGCCTCTGCACGCTGTCCTACGGCAAGGTGAAGCTGGTGCTGAAGCACAACAAGTACTTCATTGAGTCGCCGCATCCGGAGGTGCTGCAAAAGCTGCTCAAGGATCCCGTCATACAGAACTGCCGCCTCATACGCAGCGAGGGCGAGGGCGAGGATTTCATCAAGGGCACCATGGACGGCAAGGCGATCACGCAGTTCGGCGCCAAGCTGCCGCCCACGGCTGACAAGCCAGAGGAGGCTGCAAGCAGCAGCTCTGCGGCAGCAGGCGCTGCAGCTCCAGCAGACGGCGCAGTTCCCGATGATATCACCGACTTGTACGAGAAGATCGACAAGGAGGAGGAGGACGAGGAGTCCAATCTGAACACGGTCTCCTTCGAGGTGGCCCAGGAGAAGATCGAGGTGATACAGAAGCGTTGCATTGAGATTGAGCATCCGCTGCTGGCCGAATACGATTTCCGCAACGATACCAACAATCCCGACATCAACATCGACCTCAAGCCAGCCGCCGTGCTGCGTCCCTACCAGGAGAAGAGCCTGCGCAAGATGTTCGGCAACGGCCGTGCACGCTCCGGCGTCATTGTGCTGCCCTGCGGAGCCGGCAAATCCCTGGTGGGCGTCACCGCCTGCTGCACAGTGCGCAAGCGCGCCCTGGTGCTCTGCAACAGCGGCGTGTCCGTGGAGCAGTGGAAGCAGCAGTTCAAAATGTGGTCCACGGCGGATGACAGCATGATCTGCCGCTTCACCTCGGAGGCCAAGGACAAGCCCATGGGCTGCGGCATACTGGTCACCACGTACTCCATGATAACGCACACGCAGAAACGCTCCTGGGAGGCGGAGCAGACAATGCGCTGGCTGCAGGAGCAGGAATGGGGCATCATGGTGCTCGATGAGGTGCACACGATTCCCGCCAAGATGTTCCGACGCGTGCTGACCATCGTGCAGTCCCACTGCAAGCTCGGCCTGACTGCCACCCTGCTGCGTGAGGATGACAAGATTGCGGATCTGAACTTCCTGATTGGACCCAAGTTATACGAGGCCAACTGGCTGGAGCTGCAGAAGAAGGGCTACATCGCGCGTGTCCAGTGCGCCGAGGTCTGGTGTCCCATGTCGCCGGAGTTCTATCGCGAGTATCTGATCACCAAGGTGTCCAAGAAGATGCTGCTCTATGTGATGAACCCGTCCAAGTTTCGCAGCTGCCAGTTCCTCATTCGCTACCACGAGCAGCGCGGAGACAAGACCATCGTCTTCTCGGACAATGTGTTCGCCCTCAAGCACTACGCCATCAAGATGAACAAGCCGTTCATCTACGGACCCACCTCCCAGAACGAGCGCATCCAGATTCTGCAGAATTTCAAATTCAATGCAAAGGTTGGTTGATGTGCTAATCAAATATCCCAAGCGAAACTCATTTGGTAATCTTCTCCCCCAGGTCAATACGATTTTTGTGTCCAAGGTGGCCGACACCAGCTTCGATCTGCCGGAGGCCAACGTGCTGATTCAGATCTCCTCCCACGGCGGCTCCCGTCGCCAAGAGGCGCAGCGTCTGGGCCGTATTCTGCGTGCCAAGAAGGGCGCCATTGCCGAGGAATACAACGCATTCTTCTACACGCTCGTCTCCCAGGACACCATGGAGATGAGCTACTCCCGCAAGCGTCAGCGCTTCCTGGTCAATCAGGGCTATAGCTATAAGGTCATTACGCATCTGAAGGGCATGGACACCGAGTCCACTCTGATGTATGGCACCCAGGAGGAACAGGGTCACCTGCTGCAACTGGTGCTCTCCGCCTCCGATTTGGACTGCGAGGATGAGAAGATGCCTGGCGAGCCGGGCTATCGCCCAGGCGCTGGTGGCACCTCCAAGCGCTCGGGCGCACTTAGTTCCATGTCGGGCGGCGACGATGCCATCTACTATGAGCATCGGCGCAAGACTGGCGGCAACATACATCCCTTGTTTAAGAAGTTTAGGGGCTAAGCGAAGTATTTTGTAAGCTGTGCCAACAAGCTGAATAAAACTACCTAGTATATCAACCTCTCAGACGCTGTCGTTTTCTTCCATGACAACCAGAGTTCGTATTAATAGGTCTCAGTTCTTCTGGGGGTCCCAAAAAACAAGCTCTCCCACTGATACGATGCTCGAACATAGTGACGATGCTGGTTGATCTCGCTCAACCTGCGACCGATTCTCTCTCACTCTCTTAAACGATGTGTCTGCTCGACACTAGCTTGGCAAAACTTTGGATGGCGGTCTTCTTAACATGTACTTTCCCTCACTCGGTGATAGGTCGATTTGTGTCTTGCGCTCTGGACGAAATCGGAGATAGGCGATCTTATTTTTTCAGTTTTTCTGAGAGGCATACCGCGTACGTTTTGTGCAAGCTCTGAAGTAGAATATTCTTTTACCATCAGTAGAGTACTTACCTTTCCCGATCCTACTTTCAGTTCCAGCGCTGGTCCTGGCGAGTGGGCCATTATTGAGCTGCAGGGCGATCTGGAGGTGCGCAGCAACCAGACCATGCACGAGCAGTTCATTGGGGATCTGTACTACAACAAATACGGACAGCCGGTAAGCCAACAAGTTCTCCAACTATAAACACCCCTTAAACACCATTAATCCTCCTGCAGATACTCATCATAGGGCATCACATACTGCAAGGACGCGAACAGAAGCTGGACAAACCGTTTGCCGTGCTGGAGAAGTCCAAGACAAATGAGGGCAAGCTGCTGCTGAATGCAACAAATGCCACATTGGACGCCAGCAACTTGAATGCCACCGCAGGAGGCGAGCGCACGCTGCTGGACGACACCGTAGCCCTGGAGCACAAAAGTCGCCAGCGCACGGAGTACACAGTGCGCGCGATTTGCACGAAGAAGCTGATCTTCAAATCGCGTCCCAAGCCAATTATAGCCAATGTGGCAAAGTCCGTTTAGCTGCTGCTGTATAGATGATTTCCATAGGTTTAGATATTTATTACAACTACTTGTAACTTAAGCATTAAAGAGTTTCCATTCAAGTTTATACGATTTCCATTTCACGTTCAATGCCCACAAACTTGAGCTGCTCCGTCGGCCCGTATCTGTAGTCGAAGAAGAGCTCCTCGCCCGGCTGTATGGCGCGCTTGGCAAAGATGCCGATGCGATGGTCCCCAGTGACCATCATCACCTTGGCATAGCAGTTGGGATTGATGGAGTGGTTGGCGAAGCGAATCTTGTTGCCCTTGCGTGTGGCATCCACGACGAAGTCGTTGTTCAAGTTGAACAGAAACGAGCACATGTACTTGTCGTACACCTTGCCGCGCCGATCCGCCTCGTCCTGCGAGATGATCTCGCCGCAGTACTCCGATATGAACTCGTTCTTCTGAGCGCCCTCCTTCAGGAAGATGCCCCAGCCAGCAATGTCCGAGGGCGCCATGAGCAAGTGCTTGTCTGTGGAGGGTAATTAATTAGAATAACTCGTATGCAAGCCAGTAGGGACTTGGCTGATCAGTCGGACGTAACCGACAATAGGAGACCCTGTAATTTTGTTTCCACAATCACTGCATCACACACCAAGGTAACCTATGTGCGTATGAACAAATTCTTTCCTTTTGACCATTCGAGCAAATTGTCTGTTCCATATCTTTGCTGTTTCTTATCCGATCAGAATGCTGTTCACAGCATAGATGGGCAATGTCATAGGCTACATATCTTCGAAATTGCAGTGTAGCTGCTTTGGTTTTTTGCGGTTATTCAAATTTTAAATAAATTAGGTCAGCGTAAAGTATAGGAGAATCTACATACCCAAAAATGGTGTCTTTAGCTCTTATAGCAATATATTTTGCAAGGCAGTGATCTGCTCGCGATATTGGAGAACCTGCATACCAAAAATTGTGTCTCAAGATCGTAGGCGTTCATACGAACAACAGGCAGACGGACAAGGCTATATCGAATCGGTTCATCGTCTTGAGCTATATTCTTGCTATGCTTAATAGATCCTTTTGTCCTTTAACAAGGTCTAATAATCTAAAGAGCATCAGGTACTTACGCAGTCCACGCTGAACGCACACATTCTTGCACGTGATTTTGTTGACCTTGAACTGATCGGCGCCACAGGCCTGACACAGGTCGGGATCGCATTCACGCACGGCCAGGTAGCAGGGACACTGCTTGGTGTTGCATTGGGCCTTGCAGCGGCAGCCGGGAAAACGGTTCTGGCAATCGCTGCTGCAATTGCAGAACTTCTCGCAGAAGTTCTGCGTCTGAATGCAGGAGCAGTTCATGTCGCACGGTCCGGCGTGGTCGCAGGGCGTGTAGTTGTAGACGTGATTCGACGAGGAGTCCTTCTTTAGCTGTATCTTGCGGCAGTGCAGCGACCAAAGACGCTGCTTCTTCTTCTTCTTGCGCGGCGGTGTAAAGTCCTGCCGCAAGTCCTCGAAACTGAACTCGGCCGCCTCCTTCTGTGCGAACTCGTACACCTGGCGGCAGGTCTTGGTCAGCATGTTGTGCGCCACGGCGCAATAGTTCTTCAAGTACACCTTGTGCAGCACGCGGAACAGCGACTGATCCGCACCTGTCCAGACGCACTGGGTGCTCGTGGTGTTCATCATGCCAGCTGCAACAGAGCCGATATTAGATACATTCAAACATAATGGGCGGAGCATAGCAGTCGGACGCGTCCGACTGTAGAATACCCTGCACTCCATATTTAAATTAAAATTGTTCTCTTAACTTGAGCCATGTCAGCTCGCTTACATTTGTAAAACAAATTAAAATATTTAAATTTGTATAATTAAGATAGATCTTATAAGAAGCGCAGCAGCAATGCTTTTTCTTCGGTTTTTGTCTGTGCCATGCGAGGAAGTCTACAAAATTGTTTTAAAACCGATTTCAATGCGCTTCCAGAAGAGTTAAATATTATAATAGATAGTATATATTCCAAATAACAACCCCCTAGGTTCAATAACACGCTAGTTGTCGTTTTTATTGATTTTGTGCGTCCAAGTTTTAAAATACACTTGATCTGCGTAATGAACATACCTACCTACCATAGATACTTGAGCTCATAGTTTCCGAGATCTCGGCGTTCATGCAAACAGAAGGACAGACAGACAGACGGACATGGCTAAATAGCCTAGTTCTGTCTGTTACATTCTCCCTTAACCCTGTTTTTCCCATTGAACCTACCCATAATCGAGTTGACCTCGGCGCTGTTCACAGCTATCGTGTTGTCCTTGCCGTTCTCGTGGTTGAAGTCCTTGTTGCTGAACTGGCTGTTGCTGTCATTGCTGTCCTCAGAGCTGGCCTCGTTGCACGAATCAATCGGAGGCGTCTTGCTATCAGCAGCCAGCTTCTCCTTCATGCCATCCTGTTGGGGTTATTAGAGATATGAGGTCTATTTGATCTACATAAGCGCAATGTTCAACTTACAATCAGCATGTAACAGGAGTTGCCGCAGGGCTCGGCGAACGTCTTGAGCTCCGGGTAGCGACGCTTCTGCAGATTGGGACCGGCGTGTCCCTGCAAACCTGTGAAGCGAGCATTAGGTAGGATTAAAGCAGAACCTCGGATGGAACGCAACTGGCAAGCATGACTATGAGACGCCGTGGGTTAAAGTTAGAGTATGAGCGGACACGTTACAATCGCCGCACGAAATGAGGTGAGCAACACCAAAAGAGAATTTTGAGACAACACGAATCGCCAATTGCCAGAGACATAAAACGAGTCGAGGGATAGAGAGCGATGATGATGTGGGAGGAGGGAGCCTTGGCGGCATGAGGCATGGGGCATGGGGCATGGGGCATGGGGCATGAGGCATGAGTGTGTGTGCGTGTGGTTATCGAGAACAACAACTACAACAACGACTCACCCTGTACGTGGTGACCTGAATTGCAGTTATTATTGTACAAAATTGAAAGGGACAAGAGAAATAGTTTGCAACAATTTTTGATTGTTTTCCAAATAAAGAGAAAAATCAAAAACAAAACAAGACGTTATTAAGAGTAACCCAATGGGAGGCGTGGCTCCTCCGGCATGGCACTTACGATGCAGAAAGCAGTCGTATTTGAAGCAGCGTCTGCAGAAGAGCGTGTGGAAAGAGTGCATGGTGCGTTCACGGGAAACGCTCTCAGCCTTGATGCCGTCGATGTTGGGCGTGCACTCCTGGGGGCGTTCCGGATCCTGATGCTCGGTGAGCTCAATATATCTGCAGATACAAACAGATAAATTAACCATAATGCAGACTAAGCAACTGGTTAGGCAACAAACTTCTCCTTAAGCTCCTGGGCGGTGCCCTTGTCCGGAAAGTTGACGCTGATCGCTTGGAAAATGACGGGTGCCGGAAAAGGCAGTTTCTCCTTCGCATCCTCCAACTTGGGCTTGACCTCTGCAGCGTTTGCAGGCGCCTCTGCAGCGCTGTCCTCTTTGGTGGCATCTTCTGCAGTTGGCTCCGCTTTCTCCTCTTGTTTCACCTTCTCCCTTTTGTCCTCGTCTGGTTTAGACTTCGATGCCGCTTCGCTCTTGACCACAGTTTCATCCAGCTCCTTGCTGTGGGAGCGCATCAGCGCATGCACCAGCTCCACGAATATGGCATCGTCCATAAACGAGGGATCCTTGTCGCCGTGCACCTTGCCGTCATAGTTCTTGATCAGCTCCTCGATGAACTTGCCGTCCTTGTCGAGCACCTCGTCGCCCATGTAGGGAATATTGTGCAGCACGGTCTCATCCTCAACCATGAAGTTCTGCTGCGTGGGCGCCCACGTGTACATCGTTGGAATGGGCGTCACGGCATTAATCAGGCAAATGGGCACGCGCTGCGGCCCATTGCTGGAGCCGTTGTAGGTCGTCACCTCGGCGCGCTTCACGCAGTCCACGTGCGGCGGATCGTAGGGTTTGGCCTGCCACACCTTCGACTCGCAGTACAAGTCCTGCACGTTGTGATTGTGCTCGTCCCTGCGATAGAAAAGAAGAATACCGGTAAGGACGGAGCTACAGTCGAAAGTAATCGGCAGTTGGCCCAACTCTCGCTGACCCAACTCTAGCTGGCTGAACTCTCGCTAAAAGAACTCTCGCAGGGCCAATACTAGTTGGCCGATCTCTCGCAAGAGGAACTCTTGCGGGTCGAACTCTCGCTGGCTCAACTTTAGCGGGCCGAATTCTTACTGACCTGACTCTCGCTTGCCTAACTATAGCTGCCCGAATTCTCGCTGACCTTACTCTCGCTAGACCAACTCTCGCTGGCAAAACTCGCGCTGGCCGAACTCTCGCTGGCAAAACTTGCGCTAGCCGAACTCTCGCTAGAAGAACTCTCGCAGGGCCAACACTAGTTGGCCGAACTCTCGCAAGAGGAACTCTTGCGGATCGAACTCTCGCAGGCCCAACTCCCTCTGGCCCAACTCTTGCTGGCTAAATTCTCGCGGGCCCAACTATAGCTGGCCAAATTCTCGCTGACCGAATTCTCACTGACAAAACTCTAGATGGCAGAACTTCCACTGGTGTCGTGTCTATATCGACCCTGTCGTCCTGATTAAGCATATATATACTTTGTATGGTCTGCCACGCCCCCTTCTGGCTGTTACACACATTTCCCATTTGCACTAACTTGGTAGACCATGTTTAACTTTTTTGAGGTAGAGGGTCGGAAAATGCTACGCCAAGCAGCGTGTGGCCGGCAAAAGTCGCTTACCAGTTTTTTATCCAGGCTTCCTTGATTTCGTCTGCGCGCTTGTACCGCTTTTGCTGCCGTATTTTCATATACTCCAACTTGACCACGCGTTTCCACTCCTTGCTGCTCATTTTTAAACTTTTATTTTAGCTTCTTTTGTTCGCAAATTATTTTTTCTGGCGGACTCAAATTAGTGTTGAGAAGACTGCAAATTGAATGCAACCAGTGCTGGTAAGCAGCAACAGGTATAACAGCTGTGCCTGCTGGCTACTCAGTATTTTTTTTAAAACATATCGATAAGCATCGATTAACATTCTATTCCGCTGTTTTCATGCCAGATCTGGCTGTTTTTAAAGAGCATTTGCTCAAATAATTGTGAAACTGCGGGAACTTTGGCCTTTTAGAGAAATAACTCAGCTTTACACTTTAACGCAAAAAACATATTCTCGATAAATATGAGAGCACTGATTGATATTATATATTTTGTTGCTAATTTCCAATGCAGTTGATTTTACAACATTCAAGTCTGCACAAATAAACGAATATTTGCCATTTGCAATCGGATTTATCGATGTAGCAGTGAAAAAATGTTGACTCAAATTTAGTATTTTTGTGTGCATACGTCAAAATTAGGTATTTGGATTGTATATTTCAATGTGGCCAAATATTGCATCAAAATTGCCAAGTACAAAAACAAATCAAATGTAAAACCTTATCAAAATAAAGGCAACAAATACGCAAATAAACTGGACAATTTCAAACACATCAAGTCAGCGACGAGTATTGAGGAAATTGGCGTCATGGAACCCCTGGCTTGCGACGACCTGAAGGCCTTCGAGCGCCGCCTCACCGAAGTGGTTGCCTCCTACCGCCCCTCCACGTACCGCTGGCGTCGTAAGTATCCAATATATATATGTACCTATATCTATGATATATATATGTATGCGTGATTGTCGCTTTCAGTAGTGTTATCGGCACTATCGATCTGCACTGCTATCAGCGCTTGGTACTGGCTGCGCGACCCCCGCACCACGGTTGTGCCCCTCTCCGAGTCGCTGTGGATTCATCCAGTATTCACCCTGACCACCTTCGCCCTGATAGTGCTCTTCCTGGTGGGCATACAGAAGCGGGTGGTCGCCCCGCAGATAATCACGTCGCGCACTCGATCCGTACTCTCCGACTTTGCCCTGGACCTGGAGCCGAGCAGCGGCAAGTTGATACTGAAGCCCCGGCAGCACAACAACAACGGCAACAACTCATGAACCCGCCCCTCCGGCGTAGAATTAGCCAATTCTTAATAGCCTTGCCCTAGCCATCATTATGATGTTCATGACCCAACCTTCCATCCACAATCCAAGCACCTTCAGTGAAGGCAGACATAAACTGTATTTTAAGTAGTACCTTTTCAATTGGTTATTAATTATGTTCTTCTGCTTAGCTCCGGTGTTATTATAGTTATTATTACTATTATTATTTTATTATTATTAATTTTAGTTTATTGCTGCCAAAAAGCGACTACTATAAAATAAATGACGTTTTTTAAATTTATTACGCCTGGCCATATTTATCGAACAAACAGATTCGCAACCGAGGGAAAATTGGACTGTCCACACTCATAAAAGTTAAGAATGATTTGTTCTGGAAAAGCTTTTGAATGAATATTTTCTTCTAAAATTCAAGCGCAAATCCGATTCGAGTCGTAAATGAAATCAGATTTACACCAATAACGGAATTGAGCTAAAATTTGGTGTAAGGAACGACTTAATTAAATTAAGTTACGAATCGTATCTTATTTTAATCTTAAAAGAGCCTTAAAAACCGGTTTTACTGAAGAATTTCGTTCTTGGACCAAGCATTTCTCCCTCATTGAACTTTGACACCTCAAATTCTTGATTCTTGTACGAAAAATCTTTTGCTCTCAGTATAAGCACTCAAATCTAGGTTTGCAATCAACTCTTGACTAATTATGGAAAGCCTAGTATAATTCGAAGTCCATATCAATCTTTCAAAGCATATAAAAAATGTTTTCGCTGACTCTATAGATTTTTTAGACTTGTATAGGGTTACAAAATCATGCATGCTGCGGTTAAGCACCCACAATATTATATAAAATCAGAGTTGGGTTTTCCTGCCCACTGCTTTAATTTGTTTTAAAAATAATATTTTAATTATAAACATCAGAAAACGAATCATTATTCATATTAATAAAATTATTTCTTTTGAACTCTTCTAGTCAACATAAGCTTGATTTGCAATAGAAATAAGTTCAAGATCGCTACAAATAATTGATTTGAAAATAAATATATCAGCCTCAGTTTCTCTGGCTTATTCAATATTATAATGTAGAATTTAATACAATACTTTTAATAAAAAATTAATAAATAACATTAATATGCTAAGAAATTAATTCCAAATATACAAAGTAATTGGGGTGCGAAAAATGCATTTTAAAACTCCCTATTTGGTCCCTAAAATCCCAATAGTTTTTAAACAAATGCACCGAATTTTGGGTTTTTATGGAAACAAATAAATAAAGGGCCAGGAGAGTTGAGCCAGCAAGAGTTCAGCTAACTAGAGTTTGGCCTGCGAGTGTTGGACCAAAAGAGATTTCGGCCATCGAGAGTTGGGCCACCGAGTTGAGTAATCAAGAGTTGGGTAACTATTAAATTATTGTGCAAACACTTACAAACGGTTGAGCAACACAATTTTCTAGTATTTCCAAACGGCTGCAGTTAAAATTATTAAATATGGTGTGGTATTACATCAGTAGCAATCACACATCTAATTAATATTTCAGGTGTTTTTTAATTAAACTGAGGCCAGAAACTCTTTGTTCTAGCTGCTCCAATTCGCTATAAATAGTCAAAGGTTTTCCTTTCCAGGTATCAGAAGTCATTTCAACTCCAAGCCAAGCTCAATTATGAAGTTTTTCATGTTTTTCGTACTTGCCCTGACCGTGCTCCTGGGCATGGCCACTGGTAAGAGAAAACGATAACGATCCAGAAATAGAGAAGTGTTAAATATATATTATACTTTCAGCGGCTCAGATTCCTCCAATTGAGCACACTCATCCTGGCATCAATGAGCGCAGCGCCTTCAGCCCTGATGGTGATAAGACCGATGTTAAGGCTTGCTGCGGCTAAAAAACCCTACAGCATTTAAAGGCAGCAGCACAGGGTATAACCAGTGCGTGTTAATATGTTAAATAAAGAAGCATACAATTGAAAAAAATACTAAACCTTGAGTTTATTTGGCTAGTTTCAATTGGAAGAGAATCAGTTAGGGGAAACTTCTATGCCAATTTAAAGAAGCCATAGCAAAAACCTTTTATTTTGAAAGATTTTCAAGCTGGCTAAGCATAAACCTTGGCTAACAGCAGCAGCGACAACAGCTAAATGCCTAAGCAGTCTCATTAGTTTAGCTTAATGATAGTACCAATGTGTCTTATCTCCTTGGGTATTTTATCAGAACTCTATAACAGATCTTATCTCTATTGTTCACCATTGATCACCGACCAATTTGTTTCGTGAAAAAAAGCTGCTTTTGAGAAAGAAAAGCACGAAAATAAAGCAAATAAAAATTGTCCTTTGATAGTTAACTGTTATTATAATACAGGGTACATAAATATACTAATGACCAATACAAATGATAGTGTGCTTTAAATTAAAGTTGTCTAATAGCCGATCACAAGTAATGACGACAGATAAGTTATTTCATATTATTGCCATGATATCTATGCAAAGCTAATGACAACAGATCTATAGTTGGCAATAAATGTTAAATTTAAAAAATAAGTCAAAATGCCTGCTTTCCGCACTTTCAAAATTTTTCCAGTAAATGCGCTTTAAAAACTTGCAGATTTGAAGGAAATAAAAGGATTTGTCCACTCTGCTAACTTTAGATTATATTTTATTTAAGAATTTTATAAAACAATTTCTCTATACCCTGTACTCATTGATTTGATTAGATCTGGTTGCAAGTGAAATAATAGTTTTGAATCACAAAATTTTTTAATTATTCGCATAGTTAAAGGGTATTTCCCATTGCCCAGATGTTTCAACTGGCTTGAAAGCAATTATCAGAACCAGAACATCTAATTTTCACCTGTTAATTTTAGATAAAATTCCCGAAGTTAATACTTACAGTGAGTTGCATTATATAGCCATGTAGCTTAGCTCACGTTGAACTGGCATAGAAATTCGAGTGAAACGATAAGATTATTTGTTGGATTTCGTGTGATAACTATTTATTCCGATTCAGCATTTTCTATAGTGTTTGTTTGTTGCTGTTCCTATCGCATATAGTACAATATACTTAATATATATATGCGTGTATATAAATCTTTACTTCAGTTTCATTTCTTTAGGTGTTATTTGTGTTTTTGGTACAAATTTTGCCATTTCATAAATTTCTATTTGTAGATCTTAAAAATAAATATTATTGCGCAGCTTTCTGACCGACAGAAGTATAGTATATTATAGTATAAAGGTATAAAGTTTGATTTCAATACGTTTTTATCAAATACTTCAGAGTGGAAATATAAATGCATCTGTGTGGATTTTCTTACGGCTTGTGGTTTAGTTTTGTTTCTCGTTTGTTCAGACCCTTTCAGTTGGTATGCATAGCAATTATGTTGTATTTAATAATGTACAAAAAAATATGCTAAATTTCTTTAGATAATCTCTGCTTAGTAGTTGATTGGAAATTAATTGCAATTGATAGTTTGTTCTCATTTGTTTATCGTTTATTTTAATTAAATTTGTTTTATTTTGCGCTAATTTGTTTCGATTTAGATTGGTTCTCATTACTTAGAATTAGTGCTAAATTATGAGCTAAATATTGTTTCTCTTGTTGATCTCGCTTGTTGTGGTTGTTGTTGTTGTTGTTGTTCTTCTGGTTGCTGATATATTCGGCGTAATTCAGAAGGAGGCGATAAGCTATAGACAAATTAATACAATACGAAATGCTGGAAATGCCTATGCGTAATCATATAAAACTAGAGGCTGCCTCCATGTTGCACAACTCTCCAACAATTCAAACAAATTATAATAATTATAGGGCTACACAGACATTACATTTAGATACATATTTATATAAAGAAGCCTATTAATTACATAAATTAGAAACTCCCTCTATATATATCTCCCTCTCATTAACCAAAATTAACGTTACAAATTGTACAAATAAACAAAAACGTTTTGTGGGCGCTGCATTTGGCTTTTGATCCCCGCCTTCCCGCCATTACGACCATCTCGGTCATCCCGACCATCCCGTCCATCCGACATTATGCGGCCAGCATATTACGTATGTTCTTCGGCGTATTCTCCTCGTTCAGATGCTTCGTCGTGTACCGCAGCGCGTTTAACAGCGGCTCCGCCTTTATCGCCGGCTGGGCCTGCAGGAGCCTCACGCACCCCTTCACGTCCACATGCGCGCCCCTGGCGAAGGCCCCCACCGGATGCACATGGTCGTAGAGTATGACCAGGCCAACCATCACGCGCAGCACCAGCATTTGTGTCTCCTCGCGCTCGATCTGCTGCAGCAGCTTCCTGCAAAGACAAAACATCAATTCCACATTCATTCGACGATCAAATCAAAGTAAAACCTACGGATTCTCCAGCATGCGCAGGCAAACCTTGGCCATTGTGCCCAGGGTTTCTGTCGTGTTCTGCACGTCATCGGCATTGTCGTTGACGAACTTGGACGTCGCCTCGCTGAGCACCTTGAGCATGGGCGTGGCATGGGCGTAGAAGAGGGACATGCGATTCGCCAGCTCCGTGCTAACCAGCATGTTCTCCGTAGAGTCCACGCGCTGTCGACTGACGATGCGTCTGTAGTAGCTGAAGTCGTTCTGTATGGCAGGGGTTTTCATCTGTAATGGAAGAAACATTGACAATTAATCGAGGTGTACTTAACCATTACAATTATTTCTCAATGTAGGAGTACATAGATCTTCCAAGCTATAGAGACACCATTTCTGGTATGCAAGCTAGATCAAGTCTTGTTGCTAGTCAGACCACAATTTGTAGCTACATACATGACATTCTAAATCAATGTTCTGAGTTACTTCACATTACGAATAAGAAACAGCGAAGATATGCAATAGAAAGTGAAGTGGTTTAACACATGCGATTGCTTCGTATATTCGATTTGTGCATACGCACATAGATTGTTAATACTATTATTATTAAAAACTATTACATACTTCTACAAGTATTTTTCAGCTTAACAAAAGAATTTAATTTTTTTTAATTTGATTTTAAATTTGTTTAAATTTAAATTTAAAAAATTTAATTTAATTTATTTCGTAATGATAAGCATTGAACTATGACATCATTGCTATAGATGCACCTTTAGCTTATAATTTCACAGCCGCTGGACCTTTTCTTATCTCTTATCAGTGCGAAATATTTTGGGAGTACGTGTCCCAAGCTTTCATGGGTTCTTAAGTCCCACGAAATATTCATTCGATTTTAAGTGAATCTTGAGTGCGGATTGGTGAATTGGAAAAGTGAATAATGAATTTACATATAACCCGGCGTTATACGCTATTTATAGCAGTGATATTAGCCTATAATAGATGCTTAGTGCAGGCTGAGGTAAATCAAACATGAAATCTTCAAGGTCCTTATATTACATATATCGAAAGAGGGCGTAAAGGATCTATATGGCATTATTAATATCAATATTTTTTAAATTTTCTTTTGTCATTTATTACACTTATAGTCATGTTATCAAGCAACGCGGGATGACGAATTATGCGGTGCCTACGCATACAAAATAATAAAACCTTTATTGTCATATGTGGCAGAGCTGAAAATTCAAATTAGCAATGACAATATTGACATATTGAAGGATGAAATAAAAGAATTGAAATATCAACTTCAAAACGAAACTAATGAGAATTCGCGATTAAAACAAATCAATCAGAAGTTGGAAACTGAAATCAATCTATTAACTGTTAACAATAATGCCCATATTAAAACCTTGAATGAATTGCCCAACATAATTGAAACGTCAGTTAATAGTAAAATAGATCTTTTAGCCATTACCAAAACATTTACTGAGACATTGGCTAATCGAACAGAGACAATAAATAATCTAAATAAAACAATAGTTGATCTTGAAGAAGAAAATGTAAATAATAGCATCGAATTGTGGAACTGTGAGCAACAGAATAAACAGAACGAGGAGATTATTGACAAACTTCGAGAAGAAAGTTTTGAAACTACAATTAAATTACTAGATTTTGAAAAATTAGAAGAAAAAGAAGATATTATCGAAAAACTTAAAGCTGAAATAAATCAACTTAAGGAAAAAGTTCGAATCTTGAAATGGCCAAATTTCCCCGATAGTTGTATTCCCTATGCAAGTACTCCGGGTATACACCAAATTCGAACATCTGGATCCGAACCCTTCGACGTGCTTTGCGATAATGTGGATATGGAATCTGGATGGATAGTCATACAACAACGAAAGGACGTCAAGAAGGATTTTGAAATGGATATGACCACATACCGCAATGGCTTTGGTTCTCTTGATGGCGATTTCTTCATTGGACTCGAGAAGATCCACCAACTCACAACTTTGAAACCACATGAACTATATATACATTTGATTAGACAAAATGGATCAACAATTTATGCCCATTACGATCTGTTTGAGATTTCTAGTGAGAGCGATGAATATGAACTCAACAAATTGGGAAATTATTCAGGCAATGCAGATGACGTTTTGAAAGATCGCCAACACGTGAAGTTCTCAACAGATGAAGTTCTCAACATCGATAATGCTAGAGATGGTGAAGGATGGTGGTACACCAACTGTTATCTCTGGTAATTAACTAATCAAATGATTTTATATGCTGTTAGCTTGATAATATCTGTTTAATTATTTCCCTGTTTTATTTACAGCGTTATTAATGACGAGGATCTTGGCCTTTATTTGTATGGCAAATATCTCAAAGAGGTGAAAATGTTAATACGACCCAAATTATTGTGAATTGCAAAAGATGGTAATATGATGTTGA
>JAWNNJ010001460.1:0-30330 GCA_035045125.1 Hypselothyrea guttata
TGGTCGTTCCGTAGTAGGTAGTTATTTCACCAGCTACGAACTAGTTGCCCATTCCCATAGAGATTGCCGTAGGCTACTTACATGCCAAATCTTCAAAACTGTGGTGGCTTTATAACTAAAAACTGTAATTAAATTGATTTGTAGACCCTTTACTTTAAAAAATTAAACAGGGTCTATTAACTTAGTGCAAAGAGGATATGTGTGTAGGACCCAGAAGGAGGCCACGCCCAATAAAGTATATATATTTTTGATCAGGACGGCAAGCCGAGTCAATATAGCTATGTCTGTCTGTCTGTCTGTCCGTCTGTCTGTCCGTCCGGATGAGTGCGTAGATCTCGGAAACTACAAAAGCTAGAGAAGCCGTGTTGGTTGCTATCGGTAGATGTATTCAATACGCAGATCAAGTTTATTTCAAACCGTTGATGCCACGCCCCCTTGACGCCCAAAAATCAATAAAACCGACATAACCTCGATTTTTAAACAGAAAAAGTTGAATAACAAGCGTAAAATTAAACATAGAAGTTTGTTATTTGGAACAATTATATTATTAACTATCCTAAAAAGCGCACTGAAATCGGTTAATAAACATAACAGATATAAACAATGTTGCAGGCCGCACTCGCTCTGTGGAAGTGCGCCCATTAATTGGTGTACTATTGTTTATAAATAAATAAAATTATGTTTAAAATATTTTAAATTATATACTGTAAATGCGAGCGCGCAGCGCGAGCTGCGGCACAGGGTATAAGACCGTCGGGCTTGTCCGACTGTCAGGTCGAGCATGCAGAGCGCGCGAGATTTTTTATTTAATATAAATGCGCAAACGCAACGATGGTCTTAGTTTCGTCTTCAATCAGGTAATGTTCTTTATTCAAATTCATTAGCTTATGTCTACTTAAATTGCTTGTGCTTATCGTTAGGAGTTTTACAGTTAACATTTATAAGAGAGGCAGAACGAAATTGCATGCGCAGAGGAAATAGGAAACAAAGAAATGACAAACTTAATATACAGTAAAGCTTAACTAAAACTTAATACTACAGCGCTTTAAAGTACTAGTTTTTGAATAATCTTGTATTGAACAAAGCCGTTTTTAATCTAAAATTTGCAACACAGTCGGCTTCATTTACTGAATTTTTGTGATGTTTTGCAACAAGTCTAAAATCCATAACTACAGGAAAAGTTTGTTTTTAATAATACCACCAAAAAATTAATTATAAAGTACAAAAATATTTGGCAGTTTCCCTTTTAATTGATCAACACATGTAAGCAGCGCAAGCCACGCATTCGCGCATTCAGCTCTGCAGACGATCTAAAGTTTTGTTTCATCTGGCGAGCGTTCTAATCAATATTTTGAGATGAAATTTTTAAGTTAAGCTTTTGTAGACCATATTTACATCCAAAAAAATCTCAATTGCGTACGACCATTATTTCAAGTTTGCGCATTAGAGGGTTGTATTTGAGCTATATGATATAGTCAACCGATGTGGCCAATTTTTTTATAATATATTTATTTATTATTTTTTTTTAGAATTTTGGTAAAAATTTTATAACGATATCTCTATTAGAAGTATTTATAGCCGCGGCTCCATATATAGCGGCTGCGCTTGTGTGCGTGAGATGCAACGCATGCAATATTATCTGAGTATTGAATACACCTACCTATAACAACCAAAACGGATTCTCTAGCATTTATAGTTTAGGAAATATCAGCGTTCATCCAGACATACAGACACAGCTCTTCACTTTGATTAAGAATATGTATAGTTTGTGGGCCACGCCTTCTTCTGCTTGTTAATTACATTCTGACAAAGTTATTAACCCTTTTTTTCCATTTTGCAATGGGCATAGGGTATAAAAATAAGATTTGTGAATGATAAAGAATATTGGACTAATCATTTAAGATTTTTTGTATTTGTAGACCCTGTTAGTTTAGTGCAAATAACAGATGTATGTAACAACCAGAAAGAAGCGTGGTAGACCTCATAAAGTATATGTATTCTGACTCAGGACGACGAACATCTAGATCTTAGCAACTAAAAGAGCTAGAGTCACCACTTTTCGTGATTAAAGTTGACCGATGTTACTCGCAAATCAAGTTTGTTTTAGATTTTTGGTGTCTAGCCCCCTTCCTTTGCGAAACACCAAAAATCAACACTTACCACAAAGATCTCGAAAACTATATCATCCACAATAATAAAGCTACAGACAATAATTTGGTAGGTATGTAGTCTATCGGGTAAATGTCAAAGTATTCTTTTTCAGTTAAATTACAATGATTTATTGTTCTCCAATATAATAGTTCACAAATAAGAATATTATAATGATTTCAAAATAGCGCTGCAGAGCGGTGCGATGCGTAAGGCTTGCAGTCTTCTCACTTACTGGGTGATCACTGCCAGGGAATCAGTAAACAAAAAACAGGGTTATCGTAGTATGCAGCACTAGGCTCAGTACGCAGTGTTGGTGCGTACGCCACACTTCAAATAAAATTATGATTTGCGATATAAATAGCGAAGATAATTTTTTTTCCAAAATGTATGTATATGCAACTGCAGCAACAATGTTAGAGTTACAGACTTGTAATTTGGCTTGTAGGTAGCCTATTATATTTTCCATCGATGCTGTGAATTACATTACAAACGAAGAAGAAACAGCGAAGATACGCAACAGTGACTTGTTTTATAAATTTCTATTTCAAATCATAATTTTATTTAAAGCTTCGGTAAAAAATGCCATAGACTACGTACATGCCAAATTACAAGTCTGTAGCGCTATTATTGTGGCTGCTCATGGCGTTTATAGTTTTCGAGATTTTTGAGGTATGTGTAGATTTTTGATGTTTCGCGGATGAAGGATGAATAAAAAGATGTAATTTGGAAAGTACAGTCTTTAGCATCATATTCATTTTTTCCAGCAGTTTATTCTCAGATCAAGTTACATGTATTCAATCCATTTATACTTCAGTGAAAATGCATTTTATTTTATTTTTTACTTAGAAGTTCTTGTTAAGGTTCAAATCTGTGGAAACAATGAGACTACTTATATCTCAAGTACACCGCTGAAAATTATATACGTGATACGCTGGCTAGTCATAACTGTCCTTGGTGGTCACCTCAGACAGTCGTTGTTCGAATAAATATCGATAGTAATAAAAACAAAAACTGTAATATTCTAACACTCGTATACCTATATGGACAATCCAATAATAATGCAATTGAAAACACAAATTTTCGCTTTCAAGTTGTCAATGGGGCAGACATATCTGTTTTGCTCTTTTAGATTTCGTGTCACGTAAGTAACGCATTTAATTTCCATAGTACATGGCGACGAAAACCGTACGTGGTGGACGTGGATATTCTAGCAAAACACCGGGGACGAAAAAAAATAAAAAAATCTATTTAAAAATCTATATAAATAAATAAATCATTAAATGTGATAACCGCGCACCTAATGATTTCTGTATGCATATAAATATAGATATGTATGCATGTGCTACTTCTCCACATGGAACACAACGACTCTCGCTTTCGTTGGTTGAGAGACTTCGAACAATCTGAGAACTTTGTATAAAAACAGAAAGCGCATCCGGACCTCAACTCAGTTGAAATAAATACTTCAGGCGACTTAGATATAAACGAGATGCAGTGGATGTTTGCATTAACTATTGGCCTCCTAGCATCTGGAATCGCCGAGACACGTCAGATACGCATCAATCGGTATGCAGCTAGCGTACAAGAGGATGATGTTCAGCAGGCAGTGGTTAGAGAGCTTAACCCTACTCCATATCCAGCAGCTGGATTTAGACCTCAAGGTCGCGCTTTCTTGCTGCCAGGTGAAGGGTCAGCCATGGGCATAACCACAACTGAATCTGTGGATGATATAACTACAACTACCACAGATGCTACTGATCTTAGCACAACCACAACTGCACCGGATACGGCAACAGTCACAACGGTGCCTCCAGTAGTTGTGTATAGATCTGGACGCGAATATGTTAAGGCACCATATCCGGCAGCTGGCTACAGGCCAAGTCGAGCTTTTTTGCTGCCCACTGAGGTGAATCTCGAGCAGCAACAACAGGCACAACCTAATAAGACCAACTCTGATAATCCAGTTTGTGGAGTCAGCACAAATCCATTGAAACCCACGCCAGAACCTGGTTCAAAGGATGAGCCCGACGCAGAAAGTGTTGTCATTACCGCTAATTTGGGCCCAGCTGTCCTAATGGCAAGAGCACCCAAAACAAATATCATTCCGATGGCCATTCCACTACGCTCTCAGCCTCTAATTCAGGCCCCTAGACAACCAGGATTTGCCTACACAACGCATGTGGAACAACGTTGGTAGTCGAGCAATTTATTGCCTATTTATAAAATTACACTGTTAACTCTTTGACTTACAATTGTTTTTCACTTGAATTAAAGCAATTATTTGTTATTTACTTAACGAATTGTATTCACTTTTCCTACTTAGTAAGTCCAAGCAATGTTAAAATTATTAGCTACTCAATTGAGCGCGTTGCACACTGCATCAATTCAGAAATCTGCGCAGTTTTAAAACTATAGCCTACATATTTTGCACATTTAATATTGATGAACATTTTTGTATATTTTCCCTCAATTGCAACTTGCCTGCAACCCATCCACTGACAACCCAAGATAACAACAGAAAAATTTGGAGTATTTTGAAATTTTTATTGCTCGTATGTTTATTTTTAATCGTCTAACACAATTTCCAATTGCCAATCGTCATGTGATTCAGAATATATATTATTTGCAAATACATTTTCATCCTGAAAAGCTCATTAAAATTGAAAAACAATATGGCAGGCATCGACAATAAAGTATATATAAGTTGCTGCTGGGCTTAGAATGAAATGTTTACCCTGTACCCATGAAATAAGTAAAAACTGGGTTAATAACTTTATGGAAATGTATGATTTTTCAATATATTTAATTCCGATTCGTTTTCTTCTGTCTTAGTTTGCACTTTCGTTCGGAAATTATATGAAAGTATTGTTTTCCAAAAAGTCCAACTATTGATGACCGTCAATATTAAAGTGCTTTATATCTGCTCTACCTACGGGTTTAAGTCCGTTGGAGTTATTAACAGCGTTAAATTGCCTTTAGCAGAATGTTTACTTTTGTACTCCTTTGTTCCGCTAGAGAGATAGACGACACTCCTATATTTATGTATATATTGTTTTTTTTTACGAAAATAAAATGAAGTTAGCAATACATTCTTTTTAGTTGTGGTTTATTATTTCTTACTTATATATAGTTCGTGAAATAAACATAATAGTATTATAGGATAACAAACATAAAAATATTGCACAACAATCTTTAATCCATGGTTTTGACCCAAGGGATTTCGTATTTAAAAGTGATGGGGATTCAGCATTCAACGCAAATTGTGCACGTAATTGACAATCAAGGGGTCGTCGAAGCGAGTGGGAACGATTTCCACGGAATGCACCACCGGCTGTAAGTGGGCATCGCTGTCAATGTGCGTGAAGCTTCCCAGCTGCAGTTCATCATGAGTGGAGCCATATGCCAGCTCCAGTCCGGAATCAAGCAGCACGTAATCCGTCTCGTGAGCCACCACAGGCAGCTCGACGGCCACATTGCTATTGCCAGCAGCCTGCGGCTGTTCGGCAACTGAAATTGTGGTGGCATTATCCGTGGCTTCGTCAGCGGCAACGGCAACGGCGATGTTTGGCTCAACTGCGTCCTGGGATGAGGTTGTCGCATTGATGGCAAATAGTTTCGTCGTCCCACGGTTGTCGTTGCTTTCCATTGGAGTGGTTGCCGTCGTGGTTTCGCCGTCCTGTTCCGTGGTTGCCTCTGTTGTGGTTGTGGCATCTGCACTGCTGGTTGCCGCTGCCGTTTCAATCTCGTCCAGCTCCTCCAGTTGCTGTTCCACTTCAGCGGGTCGCTTAGCAGGCGTGCTCAGCAGCAAAAGCCTGGCTGACCTGTCCTGCGGTTCATCGGAAGTCCCACTTAGATCCTCGGGCACAGTGCCAGGTGCGGCATCCACACTACCCAGCACAATCTTTACGGTGGCGTCTCTATCGCGACTCAATGCCAGTACAGGTGGTGTGCTGGTAGAGCCGTCGTATGGTGACATAGTAGTAAGGACATCTGTTGTGTCCATTGTGGTGCTCTCCTCCTCCTGTCGTATGACAGCACCTTGTACTCTGCTCAGGCAGAGCACTACGGCCACCCAGTAGAACTTGTCTAATCCTCGCCACATCTTATATGCTGATCTGTATATTCGCTGTTGGACTGTGCTATTACTAAAGCGCTGACACTTTTGGAGCAGCGGGTATTTATATCGATTCCAGCAACCCTGCTAACAACTATTTGTTCCCTCCAGATCTCCCCGGCAACTGTCATAATTTAAGCCATGAAGGCGACCAAATCAACGCTCGTCGATCTGCTTCCGCATGCCACCTCAAGTCGGAAATGTAATTGCGTTTATATGTGGGTTTGTGACCAGTGCCCCATTCGTGGTCAGCGTGTCGACGGGGAGGCCAAAATACGAACATCGTTCGTTACACCTTAAACCTGCGTGTTGACCGCACTGATGGTCGCATAGTCGGCGTTAATATCGTTTTACATTTTCCTTCTCTCAGCCCCCGCCCCTCTGGTTCTATTGCCGCTCAGCTGTTGGCCATGTTGCCGTATCCACCGACCGTTTATAAAATATGCCGGTCACGTGTACTCGATAGCTTGGTTTTCGTCTTAAATACGAGTTGGGAAATTAAAATAAACAGTCACATGAAAACGCATGGCCAAGAATATGTACAAACAAGTTCACAGAAATTAAAATAAAATATATATTAAATAAATGAATTTGCGAAGAAAACTCCTAATCGTATCAAATCCCTACTGAAGTACATGGTTTCTACATGCATTAATTATTAACATTCTTAAATATGAACGGGACAGATCAGATGGACGGAAGGCTACAGTCGGATGTAACCGACAGTAGGAGATCCTTTGTGTACATACAAACACAATCAGAGGCACACACATTAAGCTATCCGCGTATGCAAGGCACACCACCACCCCTATGCGGCAAATTCTCTATGGCATATGTTCGCTGTTTCTAATTCGATCAAAACAAAATTCACAGCGTCAATAGAGAATGCCATAAACTAGGTAAATACCAAATTATTAAATTATTAATTAATCCATAGCTTGCAAACTGTGGGTACGGTAGCATTTTGCATTATGCGGGGGAAGGGGGGAGAGGTGTCCAAAATCTAACACAAACTCGTGCTGCTTACGAAATAGAAGAGCCTAAGTCTCGAATATGGTGTCTCGAGCTCTTACAGTTGCTGAGATCTAGGTATTCATATGGACGGTCGAACATAGCTACATAAACTCAGCTCGTCATCCTGGGCCAAAATATATATCTTTTGTGGCGTCTACAACGCCTCTTTTTTGAGTGTTACATATATATTTGATACACCCTTTGCTAACAATTTAAAAAATAGTCTTTTTAATTTTTAATATCATAAATAAGTTTATTATCGAAGATTCAACACTACTTATGTTAAAAATATTGTACGTTTTAATGATTTGATGTCGTTTTCTTGAATTTTTGGAAAGTTATTTACTTTTTAACGAAATTTTAAATTTCATAAAACGAATATGTACTCGTATGTCATGCTTGTATAAGAAATATTGATTGACCTTGTACAAGAGTAGAGTGGGGGGTTGCGAAATGACCTGGGATAAATAATTGTTCTAATAGGTATGATTAGTCTTTTTATGTATGTATAAAGTATGGAATGAGTTCAATATGAATTTTCGACGCTATATGATATGGTTGCGCTTAATACATCTAGATATGTGTACTTCATTTTGGATACAAGATACAATTGAGTTTAAGTACAATTACGATAATTATTGTTGAACATTTATGCAATGTAGATATTTGATTTAGATTTCAGATATTCGATTCAGATTGTGTGTAAATTTATATTTTTCTAGATGGTTGTTTATCTCTCTTTGTATGTGTGCGTACAAACATTTTGTACGCATCACGCATACGAACGTATAAAATGAATTTACTTCTACTTACAATATAAAAATGGTTTCGCATTTTGTGTGTCTGTTTTAGTTTGTGCTAATCGGTAATTGTTTAAGTAGTTTTTTTATATGGCTCTGATTCTACTTCGTTCCTAATTAACCTTCAACAGAAAGTCCAAAATTCATCGCGGAAGCACGTATTCTTCACTCGCACTCTCCTAACACAAGATCCTAAAGTAGAGTCATCAATCCTTACAAACGATAGGGTAAAAAGAACAAAAATACACGCCTTAAGTTATATTAAAACTTAATCAGCAAAACAGATAAAAACAAAATAATACTTTAACATATCGCATTTAATATCAGCTTCCATTGCGCTTGAGAAAGAATTACTCCGCAGTCTAGGCGATATTATGCACCTTTGCCGACAGACAATTGTGAACAACAAAGACAACTGGCTTTGGACAACATTCCATGTCCAGTTCCTGAAAGAAAGTAGAAAATATTAAATCTGAAACATGAACGTGTCTATTTATGAATGCTTACGATTTCGCCGTCATCTCCGAAATCCAAATACAACATACGAGCTCCATCATCCGCGGACCCCTTTAACCTTATCAAAAGCAAACTGCCAGAGCTGCGTCTTATTGGCAGCCACTGTTGCTGTGGGAGTGGACGAGGCGAAACCACCACAATCGTATAAGAAAAATCCTCGATTTATGTGCACAACCAATTGACACTGCCTGCCCTGGTACAGGCAGCGAAAAGAGAATTCCCGCTGCAAATTAACAGCCTGATGGGAACCCTGGACCAGGGCCCGTGCCCAAGATGCCATATCCCGATGTGTCTCCGATCGCAGCCAATAGACCAAAACACCTCTAGCTGTACCACACCGCACACAAAACACCGTCGTCTGTTGGCCCTACAAGATGTTTAAATTTAAAATAGATTTTCTCATGTTGTGTGCTGCTAGTAGGATACTCACATTCAACGAGGAATTATTGCCAGCACCTGCCAAGCGTGTCGTAGCCAATGCATAGCTCTCGATCGGCCGACTCCAGGCCTCAGCAGACCACGGAGCACTCTCATATATCCGAAATTCCCGTTCCGTAACTGCCACAAAAATTGGGGCAGCCATTTGTCGCTTTCATCGGAACTCTCAGAGCTGGAACGACCGCTGGGCTATGGTGAGCAAAAAACATAAATCACATAATACATTAAAAAAAGTAGGTTATAAAAATCTCGCGCGCTCTGCGCGCTCGACCTGACAGTCGGGCAAGCCCGACTGTCTTATACCCTGTGCCGCAGCTCGCGCTGCGCGCTCGCACAAACAGCATAATTTAAAATATCTTAAATATATTTTAATTTATTTATAGACAAAAGTACAACAATTAATGGACGCACTGTCACAGGGCAAGCGTGGCGTGCAACATTGTTTATATCTTTTGTGTTTATTAACTGATTTTAATGCGCTTTGCAGGATAGTTAAATATAATAGAAGAGAGTTTAGCTTCCAAATAACAACCTTCTATGTTTAATATTACGCTTGCTATTTAACTTTGTATATTCAAATGTTTTCACAATCGCTCAATCGCCCAGCAACTTGCTTGGTATCGCCATCTCGCTCGCACACTATTTTCAAGCGTCGTAAGGCGGCTGAGCTGAGGCGTGCGCATGCAGAATTACGGCGCTTATATCTCCTTTGTTTATTAACCGATTTCAATGCGCTTTTCAGGACAGTTAAATATAATATAAAAGAATATATATACAACAATAACAACATTCTATGATTAATATTACGCTTGTTTCTGAACTTTTAAGTTCAACTATTGTGATGCTTATATCTCCTGTGTTTCTTAACCGATTTCAATGCGCTTTTCAGGATAGTTAAATATAGCACAAGAGAGCTTATGTTCCAAATAACAATCTTCTATGTTTAATATTACGCTTGTTATTCAACTTTTTATGTTAAAAATTAAAAAACACGAGGTTGTGTGAGTTTTATTGATTTTTGGGCGTGAAGGGGGCGTGGCATCAACGATTTGAAATAAACTTGATCTGCGTATTGAATACATCTACCGATAGCAACCAACACGGCTGCTCTAGCTTTTGTAGTTTCCAAAATCTCAGCGTTCATCCAGACGGACAGACAGACAGACAGACAGACAGACAGACAGACAGGGCTAAATCGACTCAGCTCGTCTCCCTGATCAAGAATATATATAGTTTGTGGGGTCTGCCACGCCTCCTTCTGCCTGTTACATACATTCGCACAAAGTTATTAACCCTGTTTTTCCCATTTTTCAAATGGGCACAGGGTATAAAAAGTAGACATAGGAGAAAATAGCGTAGAGAACGTTTTAGCAATAAACATATCAATCAAAATAACAGCCCCTTTTTGAGTTAATCATTCGGAATTTGTATACCCTGATCCCATTGAAATATGGGAAAAACAGGGTTAATAACTTTATGCGAATGTATGTTACATGCAGAAGGAGGCGTGACAGACCCCACAAACTATATATATTCTTGATCAGTAGTCGATATAGCCATATCTGTCTGTCTGTCTGTCCGTCTGGATGAGTGCGTAGATCTCAAAAACCACAAAAGCTAGAGAAACCGTTTTGGTCATTTTTGAAAGGTATACACCATTCGCAGATCAAGTTTATTTCAAATTCTTGGATATCACGCCCCTTTCGCCCTCAATGAACATAATTAATATACATTTACCAATTTAAGAGACACAAATCTATTATAGTAACATAACATAGCTCTGCATAGGTCTGCATATAACGCAAATAAGGTTTGTTTCAAATTTTTGATGCCACGCCCCATTTACGCTTTAATTAATAAAAACCGAATAATAAGCGTAAGATTCAACATAGAACGTTGTTATACGAAATATAAAATCTCTTTTATAATATTTAACTATAATGAAATCGGTTAATAAACACAGGAGTTATAAGCGAAACAATATTGCAGGAGTTGCCTCGCTCCCCCTTTAGCAACGCGGCCGTTCAAGCGGCACGCATAAAAAAGGTAGAAGAGGAAGCATTGCTGCAATGCAAAGTCGCGCAAACGCATTTTTTTTTTGTCATTTTGACGTTTTTTAGGGCATTTTTATACACTGTGCCCATTTGAAATATGTATAAAACAGGGTTAAAAATTTGGACGGGGCAGATCAGTCGGACGGGCCCGACTGTAGAATACCCTGTGCCCTATATTTTAAATATAATTATATAAAACTGTCATACAAAACATAGCAATTTTTCTTCTTCTTACTTTGTTTTATGTGTTTTTCCCATTTTTCAAATGGGCACAGGGTATAATAACTTTGTCAGAATGTATGTAACAGGCAGAAGGAGGCGTGGCAGACCCCACAAAGTATATATATTCTTGATCAGGGAGACGAGCTGAGTCGATTTAGCGATGTCCGTCTGTCTGTCCGTCCGTCCGTCTGTCTGTCTGCCCATCTGTCTGTATGAACGCGTCTATTTCGGAAACTATAAAAAGTAGAGCAGCCGTTTTGTTTGCTATAGGTAGGTATATACAGTTCAAGTTTATTTCAAATCTTGCATACCACGCCCCCCCTTACGCCCAAAAATCAATAAACATACACAACATAAAAAGTTGAATAACAAGCGTAATATTAAACATAGAAAGTTGTTATTTGGAACATAAGCTCTGTTGTATTATATTTAACTATTCTGAAAAGCGCATTGAAATCGGTTAAAAAACACTGGATATATAAGCTTCATAATAGTTGAACTTAAAAGTTCAAAAACAAGCGTAATATTAAACATAAATTGTTGTTTTTTGGTATATATACTCCCTTCTAATATATTCAACTATCCTGAAAAGCGCATTAATCGGTTAATAAACAAAGTAGATATAAGCTACGCAATTGACAGTGCTGCCCTGCAGCGCAGCAGCAGCAGTGCAGCGCAGCTGGCGCACGTAAAAAGGGAAGAAGAAGAAGTACTGCTGATACGCTTAGTGTGACAGTTTTATAAAATTGTATATAAACTAAAAGGCACAGGGTATTTTACAGTCGGGCCCGTCTGATTGATCTGCTCCGACCAAATTTTTAGACCCTGTACTTTAAAAAAGTAAAAGGGTCTATTAATTTAGTGCAACTGACAGATGTATGTAACAGGCAGAAGGGAGCGTGGTAGACCCCACAAAGTATATATATTCTGACTCAGGACGACGAGCTGAGTTGATATAGCCATGTCCGTCTGTCCGTCCGTCCGTCTGTCCGTCTGTCCGTCTGTGTGTCTGTCCGTCTGTCCGTATGAACACCTAGATCTCAGCAACTATAAGAGATAAAGACACCACCTTTCCGGATTTAGGTGGTCAGCTAATGCAGCAGATCAAGTTTGTTTCAAACTTTGGATATCTCGTCTCTTTCATCCGCGAATTATCAAAAATCTACACCTACCTCAAAAATCTCGAAAACTATAAACGCCACAGCAGCCACAATAATAGCGCTACAAACTTGTAATTTGGCATGTACGTAGCCTAAGGTATTCTCCACCGATGATATTAATTTATTTATGATTTGAATTAGAATTAGCGAAGATATGCAAGAGACAATCTTTTTCAAAATACGTATATGTGTCACTGCAGCCACAATAATAAAGCTACAAACTTGCAATTTGGCATATATGTAGCCTACAGAATTATCCGTCGATGTTGTGAATTACATTACAATCGGACAAGAAACAGCGAAGTTATGTAACAAACCATTATTTTATAAATGTATGTAAATCCCACAACAGCCACAGTTTAAAAGCTACAGACTTGGGATTTGGCATGTACCCAGCCTATGGTATTATCCATCAATGCTGTGAATTACATTTCCAACGGTAAAGAAATAGCGAAGATAGCGCAGACAGTGAAGCCACCTATATCTTGCAGACTTTAGGAGCTATAAATACAATTTTTTGGTATTTATGTTTTCCTATGCAACCATCAGATCAAGATAGTTTGGGTTTTTTGATAACTCCTTCCATTCTTTCGCTAACCGAAAAACCAAATTAGCAACAGTTTTCAGTTTTAAATCTACAGTTTAACAGCTAATGACTTAGGATATGGTATGTACGTAGTATATGACAATTTCCACCGATACTGTAAATTACGTCACGATCGGATAAGAAACAGCGAAGAAAACACAAAGTACAGGGTCTCCTACAGTCGGTTGCGTCCGCTGTCCTTAGCTCCGTCCTTACTGGTTTGTTTTGAAAACAACTTCTCAAACAGAAGAATTAAGCTTTGACATTTGTTTTCAAAATCACTCCTGTTATGTAAAAATAAATAAATTCACTATTTTTTGTTAATTTAAAAACATTTTTCCAACACCAACAATAACAATAACATAAAAATGTGATGATAAAAAAAGTCCTGTGTGAAATGTGCAAGTCATCTTTGTAAAAAATTATAACCATTTTGAAGAGGCATCAATGCACAAGAGTTTAAAATTTGTTGCATTAAAATATTTTCACTGGATTCGCTAAAATTGGCGATTGAATTGGTTGACCTAACAAAGCCACTTCCGTTTTTTGTCCTGTGCGAATGACTTGAATTTTGCATATTTCTTAAAAATTAAAAGTTACCCAAAATCAATCTTTCCACCAATAAAAGCCCTAATAAAATGCTATATGTTAAGCCTTTCAGAAGAAAAAATATTGACGAATTTATATTCCTAGAAATGCACAGTATGTTAAATTGCAAATTGTAAATTGTACTTCCGACTTTAGGATAAACCAGAATGGGCGGGGCAGATCAGTCGGACGGGCCCGACTGTAGAATACCCTGTGCCTTTTATTTTATATACAATTTTATAAAACTGTCACACTAAGCGTATCAGCAGTACTTCTTCTTCCCTTATTACGTGCGCCAGCTGCGCTGCGGTGCTGCTGCTGCGCTGCGGTGCTGCTGCTGCGCTGCTGGGCTGCGCTGGCAATTGCGTAGCTTATATCTACTTTGTTTATTAACCGATTTTAATGCGCTTTTCAGAATAGTTAAATATAATTAAAAAGAGCGTTTATACTAAATAACAACATTCTATGATTAATATTACGCTTGTTTTTGAACTTTCAAGTTCAACTATTGTGAAGCTTATATCTCCTGTGTTTCTTAACCGATTTCAATGCGCTTTTCAGGATAGTTAAATATAATACTTCAGAGCTTATGTTCCAAATAACAACCTTCTATGTCCAATATTACGCTTGTTATTCAACTTTTTGTGTTAAAAATTCGAGGTTATGTGAGTTTTATTGATTTTTGGGCGTCAAGGGGGCGTGGCATCAACGATTTGAAATAAACTTGATCTGCGTATTGAATACACCTACCGATAGCAACCAACACGGCATCTCTAGCTTTAGTAGTTTCCGAAATCGACGCGTTCATCCAGACGGACAGACGGACAGACGGACAGACAGACGGACATGGCTATATCGACTCAGCTTGTCTCCCTGATCAAGAATATATATACTTTTTGGGGTCTGCCACGCCTCCTTCTGCCTGTTACATACATTCTGACAAAGTTATTAACCCTGTTTTTCCCATTTTTCAAATGGGCACAGGGTGTAAAAATTGCTTCCTTTTTACCGTCTTTTTACTTTGAACGCGTACGAATGTCCTATGCGCAATGGTGAAAATGCCCATATAAGTAAATATATTTAAAAATAAACAAATAAATTGATTTAGTAAAAATCTAATTTAAATTGATTTATCATAGCCTTTCCAAAAAATTAATACATAATATTCTAAAATTGACCTTCTGGACATTTTAAATCAAGTGCTTTGGCTTCGATTAAAGCTATAAATTTCAGAGTTTAATGAGTGTTTAGAGTGTTTAGTCTTTTCTTGGTTTCTATATAAAAAGCACCTCGGTTTCAAATGCGCTTGAGGTGTTTCTTATTTTAATGCTCTGGATCAATTGGTGTCAAAATAAAACTTGCGCTACATTTTGTAAATCTTGTTTGTTATCTAAGTAGTGATATTGAGCGAGTATACGGCTAACACGTAGAAGTAGATGAAAGTCTACGTTGCAGCGGACAAACGGGTTCACTATCGTTCTAACTTTATTAAATTGCAACCGATTGAGGTTTTACGGAGAATTGTCATGGGGAGAGTTGTCATGAATTTGGGTTGAACTTACACTTACCACCTCGGCGACGGCACCGCCGCTGTTCGAAGTGCCGCTGCCGCCGCTGGCTGCACCACTGCCGCAACCACCGCCCCCTGCATTGTTAAGACGTTTGCTGAGCCAGCCAATGTGCTTCAGTTCACCGATTAGGTTGACCAATGCCCGATTGGCCTCGACAAGGGCGCGTTGCGTGCTGCTGCCCATGGCCGAATGGAGAGCATTGAACCAGACTAGGGCTTCTGCTGAGTCGCCCGCACGCAGAATGCACGAGTGAACGCCGTCCGGTGAGTGCAGTTCCAGGCAGCGGTTCTCTGTAAGCAGGCAGTTCGATTATATGGTCTAATTATAGAGAGAAGTTTAGGTTGCCTAGCATCTCACCTGGATCGATGTATTTGAGATTGCGGGCCAAGTGCGTCAGCTGCAACGGAATGTAGCGCGTGTCTGCGCGTGGCGTTGTCTTGGGCGTCGGCGCTGGAGGAGATGTTGGCACGCCCGGACCCAATGGGCAGAGGAAGGCCCGCTGCAGCTCCCAGCCCACCTCCGATATGATGCTCGCCTTCCGAAAATAGGGCGTCACCTCCCGCAGAAATTTAACTGCAAATCAATATGTAGTTGAACATGAATATGCATGCTGAACGGATGAAGTGCGACTCCGTCTATAGCCGCACAGGTGTGCAGGATGTGGTGGCATCACACCCTCAATCACACCTCCCATACACCCTCGCCCACACACACACACACACACACACACAGCATCCACTCAGTCCGGTATCGACAGCATCGAGTTTCGGCGTCAACCAGTCACGTTGCGACGCATAAATTCATTAGAATTTCCGCTCCATTTTTATTCGATTTGCACGTTAAACTAGTTGCAGTGGGCACAGTGTCGCACTTCAACTAACAATATAAATACTATCCCATATAATAAATATACATATTTTAAAAACTCTCAAATGCAAAAGGCAAAACTTTACGAGTATTCAAGTTCCAATTTAAATTAAGGCTATTACGTAGTTTAATCAATTTACGTATATTTTGTACCATTGCAGTTGCAGTGTGCACAGTGTAGTACTTTGCGAAGCGAATATATGTAAATACCATACCACTTAATATATATAAATATATAAACATATTTTAAGAACTCTTAAATGCAAAAGGCAAACTTTTATCGAGCATTCAAGTTTCAATTTGAATTTGGGCTATTACTTAGTTTAATTAATTTACAGTATATATTGTACCACTGTAGTAGCAGTGTTCCACTATGTGAAGCGAATATAAATACCATACGACTTAATATATAAAAAAATTTTTTAAAGATCTCTCAAAGGCAAAAAGTAAACATTTATTCAAGTTTCAATTCGAATTGAAATTATTAAAATGTTTAATCAGTTTAAATCATAGTTCGTACCACTGCAGTCACTATGCAAATCACGTCGGCGGCTGGCTTCTAGTGGTTATGCATACATACATATATGTACATGCCGATATGCATATGTGTGTGTGTTAAGCCTCTTCTGTCTGGCCATAGGCGTGGCTTTCGCCCACAAAATTTGCACATTTCCGCTGTTGTCGTTCGAGTGATTTGGAAATTCAATTTTCACACTTAATGCGAACCGTTGGGGCCTGGACTTTGGGTTTAGCTCGTTTCATGTGGCTCAAATCATGTGCTTAGTCCAACTAATTAAAGGAGGACGGTGCCTGTTGCCCCCACAACCCGTGCCTCCGCCCACCCCACAGTCCCACACTAATTGCCAGGCATTCATGCGCCTCATAAGCGTTGCGAAGTAGACGCTGCCAGAGCTGAGAGCTAGGATGTGAGAAGGCAAAGCCCGAGGCTCAGTTAACATTTACATACAGAAACACACAGCCAACAAATAACAAACAAAACGGTAAAAACTGTTGCATAGTGCCGAGGTGCTGTACTAGGATCCGGTAGTCTCTAGGCTGGGCAGAGTAACTGCCATACGGTTAGTAGAGAAGAGAATGTTATGTTTGGAGAGCAAGCTGGCTGGAAAAAGCAAATAAAACCGAAAGCCGAGCCCAAAGTTTAGAAACAACAATGACAACTGTAATAAGTTGTGCAAATTTTTGCATTTCAGTGTAAATAAAGTTGCAATTGGCAACAAAAAAGCATATACGTATATGAAAACAAACAGCAAACAAACTGCAAATGCTGTAAGCCAAATGTAAACTGCGCTTTATGTTTAACCCCTGCAAAGAAATATACATAAATATGTGTGTTCGTATATTTATTTATTCAACCATCGACTAGACTATTCAACCGAGAAAAATTCAAATACGAATTAATATTGGGAACAACAAGTTAAGATAAAGAGTATTAAATTAAGAGTAAAAAAATTAACAAAAATATGCTAATAAAACGGCTTTAAACTTGGGTACAGGATATAAAACTAAAATCAACTTAAAAGAAAGGCATAATCTTTGCTGCGCGGATATCGAAGTCTACAGTCGGGCGCACCCGACTGATCTGCACCCCCCATTCTGGTTTTTTTTTAGAATTAAACAATATCTATCTTGTCTGCTAGCAATATAACCTTTTTATATATTCTTCACTTATTTAGCAAATAGAATGAGAATAAGCTTTTCAACTTCATCAAAGTAAAATATAGTTGATTTAAATTAACACAATAATAATAATAACAAATAATAAGTTTTTATTTAAAGTTTGAGGATCAATCAGAATTGTTAATTTCTGGTTTTTGCTTATTAAATCAAGTGATTTAACGAATATTCGTTTCCTATTCCTATAAAGCAGTATGTGCACATAGAGAACAAAACCTAAAATTATTGAGAGTGGGAGATAGAGATATTAGAAAGTTTTTTACACCTTTGGCAAACGGAATAAGTTCCGCCACCTGGCCGCCCGCATAAATCACCCAAAAAGCAGCCAAATATGATATCAAGTGCAAGCGGTGGCGTTGAACGTTGCTTGCAAATCGTGCGTTAAAACTTTGAGTAAACTTTAGAGCAAAATATCAGGCGTTGTGTGTGGGGCAGAGACAGATCCAGAGGCAGACCAGACGCAATAAGGGCGAAGGGAATAGATGGGAAGGCAAAAACTGCCCACAAAAGTATGCCAAGTTGTACAAACCCATTGCTAATGGACTTTTGGCAGGCAGAGCATAAGGCGCCGGAGGGAGAGCCAATGTTCTCGCCGACGCCTTTTACCAGGTCGACGAAATCTGCAGTTGACATTTGGCAGTTGCCGAGTTTTGCTTGAATTTTTGTGTCCGGAACTGAGCGGCAAAAGTTGGCGCCTTGAATCGAAATCCCAGTTAAGGACACACACAGCCGGCAGAGGCTTATTTAAATTACAGTGAGACGCCTACTGAGACAAGTCTTCTAGCAAAACAACTTGCTCAAGTTGTAAATTAAAGTTCCAGTTGAAGACGGCACAAGCTAAGGGGCTAGTGGGCACTGGATCACAGCTATCGCGCATGTCTTATATGGATAAGAGCCCCAGGGTTGCATTTGCCATTTGGACTGTAGTTTATGTACGTTTTTAGACCCTCTAAAAAGTAAAAGGGTCTATTAAGTTTGTGCAGGCGGACGAGCGGAGTCGACATAGTCTGTCCGTTTGTTTGTCTGTTGTCCATATGAACACGAAGATCTCAGCAAATACAAGAGCTAGAGACACAATTTTTGTTATGTAGGTTATCCTATGGTATACGCTGATCGAGTTTGTTTTACATATTTGGTAACTCCCCCTCTTGCCACGTCAACCGTTGGAAACCACTTTAGGCACTGTCGGTAACGTCCGACTGCAGCTTTGTCCTTACTGGTTTTTGTTATACTTGTGATTCCATTATAGTAGTTGAGTTTGTTTTTATACACTGAAGCTTGTGTCACTTTACATGCTAATAGATGTGGGTCATTTGTATGAAATTAAGAGTCAGATTTAAATTATGAAACCATTCCATGAGCGACCAAATAAAAACTAACGTTGAGCCCTAATTTAATGTATCTCAAGTCATTTGAATATGCACTTCGCAAACAGTTAAGTTCATTGTTTAGGAAATTAATTTGGTAATAAATCGCACAGCGTAAAATAAGCAACATAGTAAAAATCTAGGCGTTGAATATAATTGTAATTTGAGAAGATTAAAAACATGTACATAGCAAGACGAATATCTTATTATGATATTTGATGCAGTGCTCTTATCCTAAAATTTTAGGAAAATAAAAAAATAAATCATTGATTGATTAGTTTACAATAAGTACTTTTTTTTCCACAAAGTATACACTGACGAGCAAAACTGTAACACCATTGTGATACTCTGACTTCAACTGTCTGTATCTTCTCTTCTATTGAATGGATTTCAAAGATCTTAGTGTTGTTTTGTTTGTCAGTTAGTTTACTATGTTTTCTCAAAATTTGATGCCATTTGAGAATACCGAAGAAATATGTCAAATCAAAATGTAAAAAAAGTCACGTGTTACAATTTTGCACCCTGAAAATATTTTCAAAAAAAATTTTTTTTTTTCAATTTTTCTGTAATGAGTCTACAGTTTTTTTTTAGTTTTTTTTAGTTACTCTAAATAATTTGACATAATGTGGGTGTACAATTATCCTAATTTAGCGTACCATTCGTCCTTAGTCCTCCCCCCAACCCCATAATACCACCACGTGGGACCGCAAAATTCCCTAGCTGCCATTTTACTTGGACCCAAAATTTTTTAATTGCATTCCCATCGGGAGATAGTGTCGTTTACTTAATAAATAAAATTATTTGTTTTGACATCATATTTGGTCCACAAAGGACGTGCCTTGGGTCAGTTACTCTCAAAAAAAGGCGTTTTTGGGCAAAAAGACCCATTTTTCCAATAAAATTCTGGAAGAATCTATTTTAAAAATCATTAAATATTGCTTCTTTTACTTTATTCTATCAATTAAAACCAAAAAAACAACTGAATTTATGTTAATTTCATCCGAAAACCAACATTGACCTGACACCCTGCCTGCTGATTTGCTGCGCTTAACATGGTACATGTAAATTGTATGGTACACGTGAAGTGCAGCAAATCAGCAGGCAGGGTGTCAGGTCAATGTTGGTTTTTGGATGAAATTAACAAAAATTCAGTTGTTTTTTTGGTTTTAATTGATAGAATAAAGTAAAAGAAGCAATATTTAATGATTTTTAAAATAGATTCTTCCAGAATTTTATTGGAAAAATGGGTCTTTTTGCCCAAAAACGCCTTTTTTTGAGAGTAACTGACCCAAGGCACGTCCTTTGTGGACCAAATATGATGTCAAAACAAATAATTTTATTTATTAAGTAAACGACACTATCTCCCGATGGGAATGCAATTAAAAAATTTTGGGTCCAAGTAAAATGGCAGCTAGGGAATTTTGCGGTCCCACGTGGTGGTATTATGGGGTTGGGGGGAGGACTAAGGACGAATGGTACGCTAAATTAGGATAATTGTACACCCACATTATGTCAAATTGTTTAGAGTAACTAAAAAAAACTAAAAAAAACTGTAGACTCATTACAGAAAAATTGAAAAAAAAAATTTTTTTTTGAAAATATTTTCAGGGTGCAAAACTGTAACACGTGACTTTTTTTACATTTTGATTTGACATATTTCTTCGGTATTCTCAAATGGCATCAAATTTTGAGAAAACATAGTAGACTAACTGACAAACAAAACAACACTAAGATCTTTGAAATCCATTCAATAGAAGAGAAGATACAGACAGTTGAAGTCAGAGTATCACAATGGTGTTACAGTTTTGCTCGTCAGTGTATATATTCTTGATATAGCCATGTCCGTCTGTCCGTCTGTATAAACACCTAGATCTTAGGAACTATAAGAGCTAGACAAACCATATTTGGTACGTAGGTTCCCCCATTCAGTAAACAGCACAAGTTTGTTTTAGATTTTGGATACCTCCCCCCCTTCCCCATCAAACCGCAAAAAGCTGCTGTAGCCACAGTTTACAAGCTATTCATTTGTTATTTGGTATTTAACTAGTTTATAGCATTCTTTATTGACACTGTGAATTGTTTGTTTTGATCGGTTAAGAAACAACAAACATATGCCACAGACAATTTGCAGCACTAGAGAGGGGAGGAGTGGTGTGCCTTGCATCCGCGGGTGCGTGCCTCTGATGATGTTTGTATGTACATATGTATATTAGTAGTAGTAGTAAAGGGTCTGCTAGAGTCGGTTACGTCTGATTGTAGCCTCCGTCCCACTGATCTGCCCCGTCCATATATTTTTAAAGTATTTTGGGGTATAAACAATAAAAATTTTTCGCAAACAAAGAAATAGATTTTGAAGCTTTAGAATACAAATATGGTTTTATTTTATTATGTATGTGACGAGACGCGAGAAATAAGGTCCGCAGTCGATGTTTTAATATATTGATATAAATCACATTAATCTAGACACTAAAATTATTAATTATTAACACATTTTTTTAGAGTATACGTGGATTCGTCTAGAGTTTGGTTGAAATGAAGTAGTACATTTGTATTGGTCTTAATTCGACTAAAACTGATTCGGCGAAATGGATCAACGACATGTCGCGACATGTGCGAAGGTGGCACGCATTGCAATCGTTCGATAACTAAGTGGCATGCTGGGCACGTTGCCTGACGATGACGATGACGATATGAAGCCCCGTCATTGGCATGAACATACCTTGGGAACTAGAGGGGCTTACACTAGCCAGGGTGAGGTTGTTTTATATTAAAGTGACGTTAACATTGAGCTTGATGGCTAATTTGATGGGCTTCGATACGTTTTTAAGTACGCAAATATTGCGACTTGTGTCCCATTTGCATCAGGCAACGAGCAGCAGGCAAGAGTTATCGTTATCATTATCATAGCCGAAATATTAAGCTCGGCTGACCTTGCGACCATTACTGAATTCTGATGTAGAATTCCCAGGCTTTCAATTTCAATCGCCCTCCAATTGGTTGCTGTATAAAAGGCAGTGCACCCACAGCAGCCAGTCACATACCGTTACCTCTCGTTGAGTCTGCAACATGAAGTCATTTACCAGCATATCCACGGTGTGCCTCTTACTGGCCGCAAGCAGCCTTGCCATGCCACAGCGTCGCCTGTTGAAAAGTCAACGACAGGTGGACCTGGTGGTGTCCGCCAGCACGCCCTACCCGGCAGCAGGTTTTAGGCCAAAAATACCATTCGATCTGCCCACCGATCGCCAGCCAAAGCTGGAGGAGCCAGTGGAAACCACCAGCACTGCAGAAGTGGAGGAGCTGGGTAGCACGGACCTAGGTGCCACTACAGAAGTTGAGGAGCTAGATGAAACAAATGCACGTACTCCGGCTTTGAGTTATGGAGCACCTGAGTCAAATCCAGAGGATACCGTCGAGGTGGTAGCCCAGGCACCAGCACGGGACTTTCAGCCACCCGTACGTGAGGCTGTGGAGGATTTTGCCGCTGTTGCCATTGATGGCCTTGCTGCTGAGCAGCAGCCTGTTGCTGATCTGCCTGCCCTGGACCAAGCCGAGTCGGCACTAAGCAACAATGACGACAGTCAAGATGTGGAGGTGGTTGCAAAGGAATTATCTACGCCAGCAACCACTTACGGTGCACCCAACACTCCTGCACGCAGTTACGGGGCTCCAACGATTGACGAACCCCAGAACGAACTGGAAGTGGAGGAGTCGCAGGTGGAACTGGTTGAGGAGCATCAGCACCAGGAACCGAGCCAAGGTGCAGCTGCACTGGGCCTAAACAATGGTCGACTGATACTCCTGCCAATTAATGTATCAGGCGCACAATTTGGCCGTCTTCTTTTGGCCGTAGAGCAGCCCAAGCCACTGCTGGGTCGTCAACGCATACGTAGCGAACGCTTGCGCCGGATATAAACGTCAATCTCGAAAGAAAATCAACTAACATCTATGACAACTGGAATAAATATTTGCCATACATCTTTCTAGTTCTTTTTGTTCTCTCCGCTTCTCCAGCATCATTACCCATTCTCATATCAATACCCTTGTAACATGGGAAAAACAGGGTTAATAGCTTTGTGCGAATGTATGTTACAGGCAGAAGGAAGCGTGACAGACCCCACAAACTATATATCGAGCCCTTCCCGCGAAAAAGACGTAACCAACATTTTTTCGATTTTCGGTTTTTGATGCAATTATGTTCATATTTTATCTTGCGTATTTACTGAGATATCAGCCTGTAGATTAAGACGTAACCATCACACGAGCTGCGCTGTGCCCGCGAAAAAGACGTAAGTGACATAGGAAACAGCGCAACTAAGAAAGAATTCAAAGGAAAACGAAAACGCGCTGCCAGAGGCGAGCAAAGTGAAGCCTGCAATAATGTTTCTTTATTAACTCCTGCGTTTATTATCCGATTTCAATGCGCTTTTCAGGATAGTTATATATAATAGAAAACAGTATTTATTCTGCATAACAATGTTCTATGTTCAATATTACACTTGATATAAAACATTTTCTGTATAAAAATACGAAGTTACGAGGGCTCTATTAATTTTTGGGTGTAAAGGGGGCGTGGCCAAGATTTTAAATAAACCTGGTCTGCGCAATAAATACATCTACCAATGGCAAAAAAACAGTATTCCTAAACCATTAATTAAGCCTTCAAAATTCAAAAACAGTCAAACCGAAACTGACGAAAATGAAGACTAAAACTAATGATTAAAAAAAATAAAATAAATTATATGAAACTGTTGAATACAAGAATAAAGTATTGAATTTGAAAATAAAAAATTTATATATTATATTTAAATACGTTTTGATAAAAACTATGTGAAAATGACTTACGTTTAATAAAACAATTTAATTTACATTATAATTAAAGTTGAAAACAAGAAAAAAGGCTTAATTTTCAAAAATAAAGGAATTTATTATTATTTTCAAATACTATATTGTTAGAAACTTTTTTTTTGATATTTACGTTTCATAATGAAATCGAATTTACAATTATAAAACCTTCACTTGTTATATTAGATTTTGTTGGTTACGTCTTTTTCGCGGGAACTGCTCGAGCTAAACAGGCTCCGCGAGTGCCCGCGAAAAGAACGTAAGTGACAAAAATCATAGAATGGCTTGAAATAAAATTTTTAAACGAATATATTATAGTATACATAAAAGCTTAAATAGACAGTATTCCAAGTTTCAATGAAATCCATCCAGCAATATTGAAATAAACTAAAAAAAACCTTCTCCTGTAAAATTTGATTTTTTTGGTTACGTCTTTTTCGCGGGAAGGGCTCGATATATTCTTGATCAGGGAGACGAGCTGAGTCGATATAGCCATGTCTGTCTGTCTGTCTGTCCGTCTGGATGAGTGCGTAGATCCCGGAAACTACAAAAGCTAGAGAAGCCGTTTTGAACATTTTTAAAAGGTGTACACCATACGCAGATCAAGTTTATTTGAAATCTATGATACCACGCCCCTTCCGCCCACAATCAACATAATTAGAATACATTCACCATTTTAAGAGACACAAATCAATTTATATAAATTAACATATGTTTTCAGTAGTTGGTAGGTGTATATAACACGCAAATAAAGTTTATTTCAAATTTTTGATACAACACCTTATTTACGCCCTAATCGATGAAAACCGAATAACAAGCGTAAATTTAAACATGTTACATTGATATTCGCAATATATATTGTTTTCTATGTTTCACTATCCTGAAAAGCGCATTGAAATTTGTTAACCCTCTAACGGGTAAGACCGTCTACACACGGTGTCCAGTTTTTAGCGTCCAGCGATCAAACTTTTGTTTTTTTTGAATCAAAATAAATAGATATAGTTTTAAAATTAAATTTCCATTATTTTCAGGTGTATTTAACCACATTCACCCACGCGTTCAATGACAATCACCGTCTGAACTTAAAAATTTGAAAAAACTTGGAAAAAAATACTCCTTGACAAAAGTAGTTTTTGCACAAAAAAAAAACAATTTTAACTTGTCGAATATACTTCGGATTTTTTTTACTGATAGCTCAGACAATATTGAAATACATTATTTTGTATTGCATAAATGAATATAAATGTTGATTTGTACAAATTCATTGACCGTCTACAGACGGTCTTGCCGGGCTGAGCGTAAAAAATCCCGACTGCGCTGCTTGCTAGTGCACAGTCGCGGCCATAAATAGTTCCAGTAGAGATATCGTTATAAAATTTTTACCAAAAATCTAAAAAAAAATAATTTAAATATATGTATTATAAAAAATTGGCCACAACGGTTGACTATATCTTATAGATCCCTCTAACGCGCAAACTCTCGAGTGTATCCATATTGTCGATCATTTAAATGAAACGAAATAGCCGACTTTATCAATATAAGGCAATATATTTATGCATCCAGAATGTGGTTAATGCATAACCACATAATGCATAATGATCAATGGATGACTTTGCTTTGCTTGAAGATTAAGTATGAACTTGAAAAATAGTTTCATGGATCGGTTTCATGCTCGTGTAGAGTCCCGACATATTAAAAAAAACTTTTCTAGCATGGATATGGCCACCACTCCAAGAGTTTTGAGAGGGAATAGTTCCTGGTATTATCGCCAGCAAATCTACTTATTATATAGTTCGCCCAACATCTCGTGATGATGTAAAAAATATTCCTAATATATCATTCAATTTACCTTCATATATAAGATTTAATAAAACTGGTAAAATGGTGCAAATATGGCGAAATTTAAGAATTTTGTAACAAATGTAAATTCCATAACTGCAGTAAAAAATTATTTTTAATAATATAACCAAAAAAATTTGGACAGGGCAGATCAGTCGGACGGGCCCGACTGTAGAATACCCTGTGCCTTTTATTTTATATACAATTTTATAAAACTGTCACACTAAGCGTATTAGCAGTACTTCTTCTTCCCTTATTACGTGCGCCAGCTACGCTGCGCTGCGGTGCTGCTGCTGCTGCTGCTGCGCTGCTGAGCTGCGCTGACAATTGCATAGCTTATATCTACTTTGTTTATTAACCGATTTTAATGCACTTTTCAGAATAGTTAAATATAATAAAAAAGAGCGTTTATACCAAATAACAACATTCTATTATTAATATTACGCTTGTTTTTGAACTTTTAAGTTCAATATTACGCTTGTTATTCAACTTTTTGTGTTAAAAATTCGAGTTTATGTGAGTTTTATTGATTTTTGGGCATCAAGTGGGCGTGGCATCAACGTTTTGAAATAAACTTGATCTGCGTGTTGAATACACCTACCTATAGCAATCAAAACGGCATCTCTAGATTTTGTAGTTTCCCAAATCGACGCGTTCATACAAACGGACAGACGGACAGACAGACAGATAGGGCTATATCGACTCAGCTCGTCATCCTGATCAAGAATATATATAGTTTGTGGGGTCCGCCACGCCTCCTTCTGCCTGTTACATACATTCTGACAAAGGTTTTAACCCTGTTTTCCCATTTTTCAAATGGGCACAGGGTATAAAAAGTAATCATAATATAGATAAAAGTCGGCTATTTCGCATTTAAATAGTCGACAATATCGCTACACTCGAGTGTTTGCGCGTAAGAGGGTTCTATGAGAGCTATGGGATACAGTCAACCGATGTGACCAATTTTTTATAATGTATTCAAATTATTTTTTTTAAGATATTTGGTGAAAATTTCATAACGATTCGGAATTTTTTACGCTCAGCAAGACCGTCTGTAGACGGTCAAAAATTGTTTCCACCTGGCGGGCGTTCTAATCAATATTTTGGGATGAAATTCAAAGGTTAAGCTTTTGTAGACCATATTTACCACCAAAAAAATTCCCAACTTCGTACGACCATTATTTCGAGTTTGCCCGTTAGAGGGTTAATAAACACAGGAGTTATAACCGAAACAATATTGCAGGCGTTGCCTCGCTCGCCCTCTAGCAGCGCGGCCATTAAAGCGGAATACAGAAGTAGAAAAGGAAGCAGCTATTAGCCTTTTTCATAGAGGTAATGGAATTTAATTGCATCAAAGTCCTTTCATAGTCAAAAATCTATATATTGCTAAAAAGTAATTCTGATTGTTTCGTTTGTATATACATTCCAATTTCCTGCCTTGTCTTTTTACCATTGCTTAGTCGTCAAATTGCTGTACATTGAAGTTCACACAATTTCTAGTACAATTTTTTGTTGTGCAATATCTTGCTATTGCATTTTCGCAAATATACACTTAAAAAAAACAAACAAAAATTCCGAAAAGCTATTTGTAATCCGAAATGGATTCATCATCTTCATATTTTAATAGTTTTGTATAAAACGTGGTTCACAACAAAATTGTTATTACATATTAATATTTTTGGGTTTATAAATCCAATTTATTTGTATACAAATTTAATTTATGGGATAAAACTTAAAAATACATATTGTATTTATATATTTTATAATTACATATATTCTAATATTTTATTGCCCGATAATTGATATGAGGCAACTCAAAAAAAAGCTTTAGTCAGGTTTTTAAAACAATAGAGTTTTACTGTGTAATTTACTAAAAGTTTCGTGTCCTTCCTAGATCAACAACTAGTGATTCAATAGATGAGAACGTAGTGCGTAGAAATCATGTCAATTCACAAAGCAACAGGGAATAAATGCGGCCTCTGCTCCACCCACCACCACACCAACATTGTATGTACGTATTTTGGAGCAATTTTGATGAAATGAAATACAAACTTTTCCCATTACTCATTGCCCACCCAAGGCAAACAAACAAACTAACTCAACCCCACCAACCATACCGAATATAACCCGAATGTCCAACAAACAAAACCAGCTAAACTTACGGTAGTCCACAGCCAAAGCTAGGACCTACGGCAAGCGGTGGAGAGACTTTACCGGATGGTGGGATGGGGTAGGTTAAGAGTAACAGTACTTAGCTGCAGTTGCAAAAAAATAAACGGGAATAGTAGCAAGAGGCACTAGCTAATCCCACGTATGCTGAATGCCAGCTACACTAAGCCAAATATTGAGTTTAAGCGTTTACGAATGTTACTTAATTGGAACGAGCTAAATCTCTAAAACTGCGCTTAGCCTATTTATGACCTAAACTGATATAATTGTAGCTTTTTGGCAATCTTTTTAATTATGTAAACTAAATAGTCCTCTCATATTCCTGGCACTGTACTTACATATGTGGTCAGAGCTCCCGTCAACAGCTTCCACTAACTTCAAAGTTTACTCGATGTTTTTATTTTACTTGCACTATCCCACTTTCTCCCTTTACGCCCTGGTTCTATAGTCTATGTTTTATGGTTTTTTTTTTCGAAAATAACAACAATGTCAACTTTTGACATGTGGTAGCATTGGGATGAAATACGGTTTACTCACCTTCCAGGTCGACCACACGACCGGCACGCTTCAGAGCACGCACTGCCTCGTCGTGTGTGGCATCTCGCAGCTCCTCGCCGTTTACCGTTAGAATGGCATCCCCTACATAAAGTCCTTTAGCCTGATCGGCGGCCATGCCACGAAATATCTTTGAGATGAGTATGGGCATTCGATTCTCGCGCCCTCCCTTTATGGATATGCCCAGACCGTTATTATCAGATTTGATTATGCGAACATGACGCTTCTGATTCGCCACATGATCAGGTACATCGCACATGTCCAGACCAGCGCCATCCGCATTATTGTTATTATTTAAACAGAGATCCCCGTTGTCGGTACCTGTTCCAGATCCATTGCCAGCACTTGTCCCCGTTACATCCAATTCGGTATCCTGTACCACCATACCCTGAAGCGAGGCTGAGGTCGGCAACGTGCCGTTCTGGGTGCTGCCTCCTCCGCTGTGATTACTACTGCAATAGGTCGTTTCTTTAGCAATGCCATCACAGTGCCTACTTCAAGCTAACTTACCCTATTGTGCCATTCAATGTAGTCGATTGTCCATCATTGGAATGTTGCGACGACTCACAGGACTCATCCAGGCTAATCGCAAGGAAGTCCGTTTCGAGTGTCACTATCACTCGATACCAGGAACCCCGGACTCTCGTCTCCAAATTGCCACAACGCATTCCCGATGGTGATGGTGAATGCTGCTGAGGGATAGGCTGCTGTGCCGCTGGAGGGGCACGGCCCAAACTAGATGATTCCACCATGACTTTGGCAGTTGATTATTAGAATCTTGCTTCGAATTTAGTTCTACATTGCAATGTTAACCCTGCTGTAAGATGCAATAAGTGAAATATGTTATTTAACTCACAATTTAAATTTAAAGAAAATATTTTAAATCTAATTTAATGAATTTATAAACAAGGTGCTGTGTGCTTATTAAGCGATTTTAATGCTCTTTTTGGGATAGTTAAATATAATAAACATAATTTAATTAGACCCTTTACTTTAAAAAAGTATAGAGGTCTATTAGGTTAGTGCAAAGAGGAAATGTATGTCACACCCAGACCCCACAAAGTATATATGCATATTCTTGATCAGGACGACAAGCCGAGTCGATATAGCCATATTCGTCTGTCCGTCGGTCTGTCCGTCTGTATGAACACCTAGATCTCAGCAACTATTAGAGCTAAAAATACCATATTCTGGATTTAGGTTTCCCTATTCAGAAAGCAGCACAAGTTTGTTTTAGATTTTGGATACCTCACCCCCTTCCACCGCAAATCGCAAAAAGCTACTGTATGCTTGTAGCTTATGACATTTTCTATCGACGCTGTGAATTGCAATAAGATCGGATAAGAAACCGCGAAGATATGCCACAGGCAATATGACGTAATGGCAGAAGGGAGATGGTGGGCTATGCATCTACGCGTAGCTTCGTGTGTGTGCTTGTAAGTTTGTGTTTGTAAGTTTGTATATATATGTATATATAAAGTAAAGGGTCTCCTGACTGTAGCCTCCAACCGCCTGATTTTGATTAAACACATTTTCGAATTTGTCCTACTTACTTATTTCGCTTGAAGATATTTTCATAAATTTTTTTTTTAATGTAGTAAAGTTGTAACTTATTTTTTTATATTTTTAGGTTATTAGTATATTCTTTAAGATTATATAAAAATTTGGTTGTGAATCTTCAATAAAACGGTTAACTTGCTCATTTATAAAAATAATAATTTATAACATTTTTATAATCCAATATACTATATCGCCGCTCGAATCAGCTACCGATTAATT
>JAWNNJ010001462.1:0-10418 GCA_035045125.1 Hypselothyrea guttata
ATTTAAGACCACAATTTGAAATATAAGGGTATATCATAAATATTTCTTATTCAAAAGAAATATATTGAAATAAATCACATTTATTTTTTTAATTTTTTGACATATTTTATAAATGCAGAGCCGATTACCGAAACGTTTTTCTATATAATTTTTATATGATATTACATTTATTTATTTATTTAATACTGGAGAAATTCCTAATGCTACAAGTACAAAATACTTCTATTGTAATTTAGAGCATTAGTCACATAATATTTAGATCAAACTTAGATTGTAAAGCTTGAAAAACCATTTTAAATTTTTAAATTATATGCTAATTCTGTTCATATATAATTTTGGTTGTTAAATTTTAAATTTTTAATTAAATCTTTTAATCTCGAAAATATATATGCAATGCAATTTATATATGACAACTTTACAAACTGAGTGGCAAAATTAATATACCCGTTAGAGCCGACAAACGATGCTTGAATTCCAGTTCCATTTTAGACGATCACAGAGCAAACTCAAATCGAGTTTTCGCATGTGGAGTATGTTTTCATTCATGAGAGTTTTGAGACTGAGACTTGCGACTTGCGGCTTGGGACTGAGACGCCTTGCTGTGCCTAAGCGGCTTAAGTTTGCTGCATTTGCTGCCTCTGCTGCCCCAGCTGCCTCCGCTCTGCTCGCCCCTCGATCATCCACTTGCTTGGTTATTTTTTGACTAATGTGCAGCTTACACTTGACTTGACTTGGCGCACAATCAACACCATCATCAAACCTTTGCATCCTCATCATCATCATCAAGAGCAGCAGCAGTCGGTTGCTCTGGCAACTCATCACATTGCCACTTGCCACTTGCCGCTTGCCGCTTGCCACTTGCCACTTGCCACTTGCTGCATGTCTTTGCCCCCGATTACTCGTATTAAGCCACAGCCACGCGTAAAAATTCGCAAATTTACTGATGCGCCTGTCGATAGCCTCACACAGCCAGGCAGCAGGCGCCTCTTGCCGCTTGCCACTTGCCACTTGCCAGTTGCCACTTGCCACAACACCACAAAAATAATCAAAAATACAACAACAACAATACGAAAAAGGCATTGTACCGTTTGTTTTATTTGAGCTTGCAACGCCCCCTGCAGCCAGCCTAACGGCGCTTTCAATTTGCCATCGAACTTTCCTTGGAAAACATCAGATTATCTGAGGTTCCAGCCCCTCTGACTGAATTATATATGTCTGAGAAATCGAAAATTCCAGCTACCTTTGTCAAGTTTATACTTAAGGTATTTTATAGTTTTATTTCTGGAATATATCTTTAACTCTTTCCTGTAATCGAACCCATTCTATCCCCACATACCCCGTGCATATGGGAAAATAGGGTTAATACCTTTTTTTTTTATATCTATAAAACTTTTCCAACTAATTAAGTGCCTTTCCTTCAGTCTATTCCTATATCTATATACATAATAACGATATTTTATATCAGATAAAAATCTATATTATTTATGAATAATCGGTATTTATTTGTTATAGCATCCAAAATAATTATGAATAAAATTAAATGAACATTTTTTCGATACTTCAAAGCGATATAGTTGAGTCGTTTTAAACTCTTAGTTCCAACCTAATTTCTACTTACATATATATGTATTTTTCATCTATATTTTTGGTATATTATCTTTAAGTTTCGGACTTTCCTTCCATCAATTTCCATATCAATATTGTTCCTTCAGTCTCACCCTCTCTACCCATCTCTTTCTCAATGCTCCACTTGCAATTCTTTTATTGATATTTGATTACCGATCGCCTGTGGCGCTGTCTTTTTCCACTTTTATCTGCTATCCAAACCCCCGAAAAAAACCCCTTCTCTGCTCCCAAAATAACTGGTAACCCTCTGTCTATCACCCAAAAGCAAGCGCTGCAATTTATGATCCATTAACTAAATGACACTCAATGCACCCCAGGAGGGCGGACAGTCGGCGGTATCGGGAAGAACTTTTCAGCATTGCAAACCGATTTTTAAATTGAAACATTAAAGGCAATCGTCGGCAAGCGCCAGTAGTGTGTGCTTGAACGGAAAAATTTTGGAGATCTTCGTATTAAAAAATGCTTTTCTATTAGCTAAACAGACAAACTAAAATACAAAATTTTAAATAGAATATTTTCTGAAAAGCAATTGATTATTTTTTTTTATTTTTGCAAGTAATACCCCCAAAATACCCACTTTCCAGCTTGGCTTAGAGGGTATTGCGAACAAGTCAAATGTAAAGAAAATGCAAATTGAAAATGCGCTTACATTTTGGTAATTTTTGGAGTAGGTTCTTGGCTTGGGGTAGGTTTTAGGGGCCACTTGAACTGTCGAGGGGGAGAGGTGGTTGAGGTGGAGAGGGGGCAGAGGGGGGAGAGGGGGGGACAGAGGTATTGACAGCACTTGGTTAGTTAAATATTCGCCCGCAGTAGCTATTTAAATGATGCCAGGTAATTATGTGGCAACCAGCATAAATGCGTAGCAGCAGACCAGTTGATGTGGATGTGGATGTGGATGTTGATGATGATGTTGATATGGGGGCACAGAAGAAGCAAAGACTGCGAAAACACTGCGAGAAAAAACAAGAGTTTTCGTAGATCATTATTGGTTGCAAGAACAAACTTCTCAAAGCGTTCTTAAAATATCATTTATTTTTTCGTAAAGTTTTAAAATAAAAATCAGTTACGCATCGTGCTTAATTTAAGCATTCTTTGCACTTCATTGTCACCAAAATTAATCAGAATTCATTCACGATTCTATTCCGATTTATCTATAAATTCTAGAACAAAACAAGTTTTCTTTTGTGGAGCGAATCATACTTAATTTCTCTGCGTGCAGGCAACGTGCAACGTGGGCCGCATGCAAAAAGCCACTCAGAACACAATTTTTTACTCGCTTTTTTTTTGCTTTTGCTTTATTTTTTATTTTTTAATTTGCTGAGCAGTCAAGCAAATACGACAGCGTTGATGATCATGTTAATGAGGGGCAGGGCAACAGGGGGTTCGCCTGCAGTGGAGCCCACTGAACGTGCCACAAGTTGTTGTATGCAAAAACTGAAGTAAAAAAAAAACGCTACAAAAAAAAACAGGGTATTAAAAAGGAGGCAGCGCAAAGAAAAAACCGTCAGCGTTGACGCAAAATCAAAAGATCACACAGGATCAATTACAACTAATGATATGGAAAGCAGAGAGCTTGACTTGCGACGTTAAAGGGCTAGGCTGAGGCTGAGGCTGACAGGCGGCATGACTGAGAATACCCTGGATGCGGGGCCCGGTGCTAACAAGTTGCACAGCTAAAATTACCCAATTGGGGCAGGGGAGCGAGAGCGAAATACGAAATGCGAACAGAAAGAGAGAGACTGATCGCACGCTCTTCATCATCATGTCGCATCGTTGTCACCTCATGCTCAAAATAAAGCGCAACAGAACAAAAAAAACACCAGTAAGGACGGATCAGATCAGTCGGACATGATCGACAGCAGGAGACCCAGTGCTTTGTGTTCACTTGAGCAAATTGTCTGCTGCATATCTTTGCTGTTTCTTATGCGATCGTTATGCTATTTACAGCATCCATGTAGAATGCCAATTACATGTCAAATAAAAATCTGTAGCTGATTTTTTTAAATGGGGCGGAAGTATTAAAATTCTAACATAAGCTTGCTGTGCTTACTGCATAGGAGAACCTAAATTCCAAAAATGCTTTTCCTAGTTCTTAAAATTTGAGAGATTCTAACTTTCAAAAATTGTGTCTGTAGCACTTATAGTTTGCGAGTTCAAATTTCACATTTGTATTAACCTAGCAGACACTTTTGTACATTTTTCAAATACAGGGTCTAACTAAAAAACTTTAACTCATGTTCGCGGCATAATTAAACTAATTGTTCTGATCTTTTTTTTTTTTGTGTGTTTGAACTGCGGTCATTGCTCTTGCTACCCAAGAGACCAATTTCAAGTTCAGCACTTGCACTTGAAATGTAGAAATTACGCAGACTCGAGTTGATAGCAAATTCTCAAATTCTCAAATTCTCTTTCAGAGTTATGTCATCAATGTGGCAATGTCCCAAAGGAGCTGCAAGTTAAGTAATCAAAGTTTGATTGAGCCTCCCGATGTCCCTTCACTTTTTTTGTCCGTCATGATCTCTGACTGCTTTTCCTTCATATTTCTCTCTCTCTCTCTCTCTCTTTTGCTCTCTCTTTCTCTCGCTCTTTTTCTTTATCTGGGCAAATGATAATAAATAAATATGCCGAAACACTAATAACACGCTTAAAGATTGGCGCAAGTTGGCGCTTCCTGTGTCTGTTGTTGCCCCATCTTTCGTCTTTCGAAACTTCAATTCAAACCCTACTGCAACATCTTCTGCGCACGCTTCTTCTTCTTCTGCTCCATCGTCATCGCCGTCGTCGTCGTCGTCGTCGTCGTGTGTCGGATGCGATTTAATACAATAAAATATCACAATAGTCCTCAGGTCATTTAGTTAGACTTGCAGTTTATCATACACACACACACACACACACACATACCAATATATGCTTTTTTCCCTACTATATCTACTCTCTCTCTCTCTCTCTCTCTCTCTCTCTCTCTCTCTCTCTCCTCAGTTCGCTCAGATTCTCAAGATTGATGTTAACGGAAAACGTCGTTTCTCTCAACTTCGATGTCGAGTGCGGATCTGTCTGTCTCTCTGCGGATCTGTCTCCCTTCTGTATTGAACTCGCACAGCCGACAAAAACAAAAAAAAACCTTAACAATTTCTTTTGGCTTATTACAAATTATCTCATAAATTCCGTCTGAAGTTTAATTAATAATAATTTTTAATTAGAAATTCCACAACTTAGTATATAGCTAATTACTTTCGCAGCTAGAGCTAGGCAACTCAATTTAGGCCAACGAGAGTTCGACCATCAAAAGTTCGGCCAACGAGAGTTTCACCAACAAGAGTTTGGCCAACAAATGTTCGGCTCTACGAGAGTTCGGCCAACGAAAATTTAGGCAACGACGGTTCGGTCAGAGAGAGTTCAGCCGGTGAGAGTTGGGCCAACGAGAGTTCGGCCAACGAGAGATAGACCAACGAGAATTCGTCCAAAGAGAGTTCGGCAAACAAATGTTCAGCTCTACGAGAGTTCGGCCAACGAAAATTCAGGCAACGACAGTTCTGCCAGAGATAATTCAGCCGGAGAGAGTTGGACCAACGAGAGTTTGGCCAACGAGAGATTTTTTTCAAGACGCCGAATTTTTTCTTCTTTCCATAAATCATTGTAAATACCCAACCAAAGCTAACTTGACAAATTTGTGGGGTGCACGCGTGCATATCTGCCATTAACAAGTTTGGTTGTTGTTGCTAGTTGTTAGGCTGCTTCTGCCTAGCGGCTTTAGGCCTTGTGCCATGTAGTTAACATTAATGCCGGCCCTATCTGCAGAGTTTCGACATTCAACTGCCTTGTAATTGTTGTGGTTGTTGTTGCCGTTGTTGCCGTTGTTGCCGTTGTTGCCGTTGTTGCAAGTGTAAATTTTATTGCATTTCAATTTGGCAACAAGAGCGATCGATTCCCCCCTCCCGCTTTTCTTTTGTCCGCTGCGCCCGCTATACCGGAAAGCAAGCTCATTTTTGTGATTTCCGCTCGTCATTTGGGGCAGGAAGTTTCATAATAAAGATGACTTTTGCTATGAGTGTGTGTGTATATGTGTGTGTGTGTGTGTGTGTGTTGACGTCATCAGGCAATAAGCCAAGGGTCATATGGATTATGCAGTTATAGCCAGGGGGGTTAAACGATCGATACCTGCTCTACAGCTGCTCCTCCTCAGTTGTATGCCCTACACCAATGGGTTAAACATAATCGATTAAAGCCACGTAAGCATCATACTGAAAAAAAGTAGAAAGAAGAAGAAGACAGCAAATGCTATTCGGAATATAAACTCTCTATCAATATATTTATCTATCCTTGAAAGTGCATTGAAATGGGTTTATAAACACCAAAAATATTAAAGAAACAATATTGTGGGCATTTCAGCGCTCGCTAAAGTTCGGAACAGCCTAAAAAGTAAGAAGCAGCATTGCTGCTGTGCTTAATATACATAGTTTTGAATAATTATTTATACATTTTATTTAAAATATAGGGTGCAGGGTTACAGCTTGTTGAGCTTTCTCTTCTGTAATCTCCTCTTATCCTATCCCTTCATTGTCTCAGGTTGAGCTTTCTCCTCTGTAAATCTTCCCTTATCCTATCCCTTTGTTATCTCGTTTTCTCTGCTTTCCTTCTCTCTTTAGATATCTCTCCCTCTCTCTCGCTCTCTCTCTCTTTCTCTCTCTCTCTCTCTCTCTCTCTCTCTCTCTCTCTCTCTCTGTCAGCTCAGTGTTCAGTGTACTTCTATTGGAATTTTATAAACTCATTAGGTTTTCCTATCTGTTTTTTCTGTCTGTTTCTGCTTCTTCTTATTCTTCTCTTCTGCTACTTGTTGAAGCCTAAAATTATCCATCTCTCTTTCTCTCAATTTCTCTCTGTCTATTTCTTTATTTTCGACTCTCTATCCCGCTCTCTATTAAATTTTGAAATATTTTTAATATGTGTATCTTCTGGCTTCTTCTTCTCCTATAACTCCCACTGGTTGTAGTTCAGCCTCTCTTCTTAGATCTACATATTTCTCTACCTCTTTCTCTTCCTGTAACTCTTGCTGCTCTCTGTTTACCCTCTACACTTGCTTCCGCTCCCTCTCCTTGTATCTTGAGCAGCGTTCGCTTTGGGGTCCTGCGCACGCGCACCTGTAAGCATCGGCAGCTGCTTGTCCTGCAGGATGCGAGTAGGGATTGCAGGTGCAACATTTACCGTTTGGCAGAGCCGAGGGGCAGGGGAGCGGGCAGCGGGCAGCGATGGAGCCGAAGAGCTGGGGAGCCGAGAATCCTTTATGTCTGCCTTGAATGAAAATACATATTTAAAATTTATGTTACAAAATATTTTCATGTTACACATAAAGGGATTACATAATGTCCAGCAGAGTTGTTGTTTATGGGTTTTCTTTTTTTTCTGATATTTTTGTTATTCGTCCCCTGCATTATCTGGGATTCTAATTAAGGCAAGGTAGAGATGTCAGCTCAAGATAGTTGTAGGAGATTTTGGGCAGGTAGCGCTACTGTTCAAGCGGGTTTTCCCCTTACATTTTTTTTATCGATTGCTGCAGGTGCTGCAAGAACATGACATAAACATGCTAGAGCCGTAGGTGGTAGCACTCGCGCCTCTTCGGCATTTGATTTATAGGGTATTGGGTATAGGGTATAGGGTATGGCATGGTCGGGTTGCATTTGTTGCACTTCAATCTGACATTGTGGGCGTTTTATTATGCAATCAGTAGCCCAAAAACAGAGCGATCGATAGCTGTAGATGCGACCCATATATGATTTCACTTTCGATCTCATTCCGCCTTTTGGGTAATTCTTTGTTGGTTTGTGTTGACAATTTCCTATGAAACGTGAAATTGATATGTTGACATTGATATATCCCAACTATAAAAAAATTAGTTCTCAACGAGACTATGAGGGCGTAGGTGTGGCCCAAGGCAAACAATTTCTGGTTGCTCAGCGCAGTTACAGTTTGATATTCGTGATATTGTCCTCTAGTTGAAAATTTACGACTTCAACTGCTTGAAATCAGCTTGAGAAATCAGTTTGGAATTTATTAAGCTATATATGCCTCCCAGAAATATTATTGAGATACTACAATATCGTATCTAGAGGTTTGATTGATTTATGTATATGTTTTCATCGAGAATTGATAGGCTATTTTAAATTCTGCATTGAAGCAAGAAAAGCCTGAAAATTAAACTATGGAAAAACGAAATTCTTTCAAATTATTTACTAGATGAATATAAGATACGATTCGTAATTAATTTAAATATTCTCTGCATGCAATGTCTTTATTTGTCAAAATTAGTCTTAATTTATTCTCAATTTCAATGCGATTTGTGCCTAAGCCAAGCTGATTTTGAAATCTTTATTTTAAGCAAAATTAATCAACAGTCTACAATATGAATTTGTTAACATATTCCCAAAAGCCTGTACATTTTAAACACTTTATAAAAGGGAATTAAGTTGTCTGGAGTGAAACATTTGCTACGTAGCTCTACAGATTCCTGTTGCCAAAAAAAGGACTCCAAAAAAAATAAAAAAAAGCAAGACAATTTGAGGAGTAGGAACACAAAAAATTCCCACACCCTGCATTCACCTGTGCCTAAATAGCCTTTAAAAACTGATTAATTGAGCGGCTAAAGCGCCTCTTGGCCATACAATTGGCCAATTGCCAATGCCATTTGTCGGTTCTTGTCGGTTTTTGGTTGTTTGGCTTGTCATGATTGCGGCAAACAACTTATAAACACGCGCAAGGTGGTCCCGATCAGGTTAAGAAGTCAATTAGCCTAACAAGGCAGCGGCCAAAATGAGCTGGACTTGCCTTAGACCAAAGCGCTACCTGGCGAAAGAGGCAGAGAAAGAGACAGAGAGAGACAGAGAGAGAGAGAGAGAGAGCATCCGTCACTGGGCAGAGTGTGGAGTGTGGATTGCTATCAAATTAATTTCTCAAACTCAATGCTCAGAGCATTGTGTGGTCTATGCCAATCAAGCACTTTACGCCCAGCCTTCATTAGTACCGATCTTTCGATGCTCCCCCCTCCTCACCCCTCCCTCCCCTTCCCCCCCTCTCTGCTAATTCTCCATCGCTGCCTCACATACCATAGAGCTCATCCTCAGCCTGCTTTTGAGCCACTGTTTATCGCTGCCGTCGCGACAGATAGCGCTGCGCATCAAAACGTGGACACTGTGCGATGCCCAAGTGCCAGCTACACTGCAAGAAATTCTTGTGCTTAAAAGCTGCGATATGCAGATCAACTTAAAATCAGCAGAAAAGTTAACTGAAGCATTTTCTTTTATTTAATATAATTATTAAAATATCTATTCCACGAATTCAATCAAAGAATTACAATATAATTTTTCTGAATTAAATAAAATACATGAATTCAGCTTCAGCCTCAATTGACAAGATACATCCCACCTAAGCTTATAAGACCTTAATTTAATTTAATCTTAAGATAATTAAGCATTCAACTGAATAAAATCTTAAATGACTTTTAGCTTAAATTAAATTGAGTCGTAAATTATATAAAACTTTATTTCAAATACTTCTTAAATGTAGCCAACCTTTAAATTGAACTAAATGCTAAATCTATTTAAATCTAAATATAATATTTAAATAAATTCGAATTTCAATTAAATTTACTATACAAAGAAAATCTGCAATAAATGTTTTATTTCTCAAATAAACAAAATTATATTGAATGCCAACTTAAAACAAAATCTTCAATTTAACAAAATAAGATCTCAGATGAAAAGAATTTTTAAATAAACCCACAAATTGCCTTTTATCATACATATATGATCTAAAATATTCCAAAAGTTTGAAGAATAACCAACTCAAAATGAACTTAAAAGCTGTTCTATGAAGCTACTATAAAAATTTGCTGAGTGTACTACCGATTGTGCATCTCCATTATAAAAGTGATTTGCGAGCGTGGAATTTATGCGGAATTTCTATATATTTCGGTGTCTAGCATCTACTTTAGAGCCGGACGGTAGTAACGAGCTGGCAAAATGACTTAATTAGGCCGAACGAAGCGAGCTAAATTTGCAGCTCAAAATGTTTATGAGCCAACAAAGATACGGGTTCCAGACTAGTTCCTTCTCGCTCTCCCTCTGCCTCTGCCTCTCCCTCTCCCTCGCTCAATTAAGAGTTTGCAATATGCGGCAGATAGCCGAAACAAAATCTGCTTAGCCGCATGCTGAGCTCAAGGATCGAGACGGAGACAAGTCGCGAGGCTCGAGACTTGAGGCTGGAGGCTCGAGGCTCTTATCTAAATAGGCGCGTCCCAAAAAACAAATGGTCAAGTGCCATAGATACGGACCCTGCGCTTCTCCGCTGGAAACCATTTTGGCTTGTCGTCTAATTTGTGCACAGTTAAATAAACAAACATGCCAATGCAGGCCACTTGTCCTCAGCGTCGGCAAAACATCTGAAGATACATTTCACTTTTTGGCCACTACAAGCCGCCTACTGATAAACACAACAAAAAAACAAAAAACAACAAAAAAAACGCCGTAGCCTCGGCTGAAGTGTCGCCAGACTTCGAGTACCACGTGACCAGCAGGTGAATAAAGTAGCGAAGAACACAAAACAAGGCAAATTGAACTCATTAAAAGATACTTCCATAAAAAATACTTCAATAGAACATCAAGAGAAAAGTGCTTTAAAAGATCTCAGCAATCACAAAAGATACGCATTTAAATAGATCAACTAAAGAGAAATAATTTAATACAATAATTATACTTGTATTAATCTTAATTATAATTTTAATTAAAAACAAATCTATCTAC
>JAWNNJ010001465.1:0-16789 GCA_035045125.1 Hypselothyrea guttata
TACAATTAACGTTTTATTAAATTTAACTGAGTTTTATATATTTTTATTTCTCTTTGTATTAATTCATTTTTATTTATTAGTCCATTTTTATTTATTTCTTGAATTTTATTTTTATTATACCCTGTTTTTTTTGTTATTTATTATTAAATTTTTTATTACTAATGAATAGCTGTTATTCAGGTATTTATTATTTATTATTAGTATTATATTAATTTTTGTACTTTTGGGTCATACAATTTTGGTATATAGCTTATAGTTTGGTTGCGTTTTTGTTAGTTTAGTGTAGATGTTTTAAATATTTTATGTCTTTGCTTTTGTATATTATATTTTTTTATGTGTTCTTTGTATTTGTATGTATTAAAATATTTATAAATTTACTAAAGAAGTTCACTGTATGTAATTTTTAAACATTTATTTGTACAAATTTGTGGCTTTAATTTTGTAACTGAGTTTTATTTAATATTTCTATTATTAATATTATATTTATTACCTCTTTTAGATAATTAATTTAAAATATATTATTTTACTCTTGATTTAAATAATTTCAACTATATTTCACATTAGCTTTTGTTAGTCAATTTAATAAAATAATTGGTGACTTATCACTATATTTCACATAAACCCTTGTTAGTGTGGCCCATTATTTAGTAAATTAATTTGTTATTTAGCACAGACTTTAGCACTTATTTAACTTGTTTTGTAAAGTTTTTACTGATATATTTTATATATTTACATTTCTTTGAACTTAGTGTTTGGTATTTGAATTTATAATGCTTATTGCAATTGTGTTTGTCGTTGCCAAAAACCAGTTGTTTGCATTGACAGACTCCCATAATGCCGGTCTTGTAACAGATATAAAACAGCACAAGTTCGGATTTACGGGTTTCTGTTAATGGTCCATATGTAAGTATGCACCATTTGCTCGATTCGATTACAATATATTGAGTGATTTATGGAGTGGACTCCTGAGACATTGCTGCTGCGCTTCTCTCCGTTGAACTGCAACAATAAAATATATAGATTAATTTTAGAATATTAATGTTTACCTAAAGTTCACTGGGTCTACTTGGATGCTTTTTTTTATCTTATCCGATTGCAACGCAATTCACATTATCGATGGACAACCTCATGAGCTGCATACATGCCAAATTCAAAATTGCAATCTAAAACAAATCGAATTAAACTTAATCAACGTACAGCATAGCAGAACCTACATACCAAAAATTGAGTCTATAGCTTTTATATTTTGAGAGATTTAGGTGTTTATACTGACAGAAAGACGGACAGCATACTATATAGATTCAGTTCACCGATCTGCGACGACTCCTTGTGGGTGTTTCAACTAACTGAATATACCATTTTGTACTTTTTTCAAGTACATACTACTGTGGGCAAAAAGTAAGGTGAATTTTGAATTTAAAATTCGCGGGCTTAAGATGGCGGACTAGTTCTTTTTTTCTTGAGTTGCCAGGACTGTTGATGACATCTGGCGGTAATTTCATGTCAATGTCAGTATCAGTACTATATTTACGCTTGTGTTTACCAAACGATCTATAGTGCATTTGTCGATTTTTACAATGTCTGACTTAATTGAGCAGAGAAGTGCCATCAAATTTTGTTTGCGGAATGAAATTTCTCGGCTGCGGAAACGTTGAGGATGTTGCGGAAGGCCTTTGGTGATTCTACCATGTCCCAGAAAAATGTTTATAAGTGGTACAAAGACTTCAAAGAGGGTCGGGAACGTGTTGATGACTTGGAGTCAAAGTCGTCCAAAAATCAAGGTTATGATGACAGTTTTTTTCGATTTTCGTGGTGTGGTGCACTATGAATTCCTTCCACCTGGCCAAACTGTTAATAAGGAATATTATTTGAGCGTTATGCGTCGTTTGCGTGAAGCAATTCGTCGAAAAAGACCAGAATTATGGGCCAACAACTCTTGGTTTTTGCATCACGATAATGCACCGTCGCACACTGCACTCGTTCTTCGTGACCATTTCGCCAAGAATTCGACGCATATCGTTCCGCAACCACCGTATTCTCCTGATTTGGCTCCGTGTGACTTCTGGCTATTCCCAAAACTCAAGAGACCACTCCGGGGAACGCGTTTCGAGTCGATTGAGGAGATAAAAACGGAATCGACGAGGGCGCTCATGGCTATACCGGAAAGGGACTATTTGGCCTGTTTCGAGGATTTGAAAAAACGTTGGCATAAGTGTATTTTATCGGGAGGGGATTACTTTGAAGGGGATACAATTGATTCAGGAGAATAAATAAAGAATTTTCATTTTACAAACAAATTCACCTTACTTTTTGCCCACAGTAGTAGTCCAATAATGGCAAGGATTATACTTCTCTGTTTGGTTGATCAGTTGGGTGAATTCTCTGGAGCCTGCTTCCGGTCCTTACTGGTTTGGATGATTGAGCTTGATCCGATATACAATAATTACTCCGACCATATCTCTCCGAATCCCGTTTGCTTATTATTCGATATTTTTCGCAAAATTGTAGACTGCATTGCTCGTATTTTACTGAGATTAGACCTCGCTGCTATGCCGTATGAATTATACATATATCTCCAGTTGGGTGTCAGCATAACTTTGTTGATTTTATTTTGTTTTTTTAGCGGTCTGTTTTTGTTCAGTTTACTCCTATTCTCCTTTGCCATAAGACTGATGCATGGAAAACTGTAAATAAACAAGAAAATATTAGTTAAATGGATTTTTAACAGATTTATTTATTTAGTAATGATTATTTGAATTATTTTTTCGTAGTTTAAATAAAGATTTCTACAATTGTCACAAGTCTCTATGAGAAGAATCAATAAAAATATAAAAAAACGTATAAAAACAAAAAAAATTGTTTAGTTGACAGTGTTTTTATTTAAATAAAATATATTTTTATTATGATTATTTTGTAAAAGTATTTTAAAACATATTTATTTGGTTGGTTGCACTTAAAGTCAACAAACAAAATTGTCACAAACAAAGAAAACACAAATAAATAATTTAAATAATTTGCCAAAGGCTCACAAAGCACAACTATAAAAATATTAATAATAATAATGATAATAATTAGAATAGTAATGGAAAAAATCACCAAAAGTCAGCAAAACAGCAGGGAAATTCTGCTCGGGCAGACAATGCAGGAAAATCGCACAAATATGGCCAAAACTAACGGCCATAGACATAGTTATAGCCAGCGTATATATGTATATAGCACGTCTGTGTGTGTGTGCGTGTTGTGTTTGTATGTATGTGTGTGTGGCAGCTTTGGTTGTGCTTCTTTGGGCAACTTGGCGTTGCGCTTCCTGAACGGCAAATGCTGCGAAACAACAAAACCGAAACAAAACTCCAACTGAAATGCCACCGAACGCGTCGCAGTTGCAGTCGCTGCCGCTGCCAGCGTCACTGCAGCTGAGCGTATGCATATGTGTGTGTGAGTGTGTGTGTCTCTCTCTCTCTCTCTCGCTCGCTCGCTGGCCTATGCTTGTTTCACACACACACACATACAAACATACACTGAGCGACGCTGCCAAAATGTTGTGTCTGTGTCTTCTCCCATTCCACATGTTTCGCATGCTCTCACACACACACACTCACACACACACATACGCGACGTCTGTCTGAGCGCAGCTCGTTGGCTGTACCTATTTGTAGCAGGACCTGCCTCAACAAATTCACACACACACACACGCACACACACACACATGCTGACTCTCACACACACATGCACGCTTTCTGGTTTCCTTCCTACTTATGCTGCGACGCTGAAGTCGCGCAAAAAAGAAACCGGTAACAGCTCAGTCGACGGCGACGTCGACTGCGACAGCGGCAGCATTGATGAGAGAGCTTTGCGTTGCTTTGGCTTGGCATTGCCCCTGCAAATTCGCTCTCTTAAGCTGCTCTCTTTGCCTGCATTTGTTTACGTTTTGCTTGTTGTTGTTTCTCATTTGGTTTTAAGCCAGCTTAAAAAAGTTTTGCACTTGTAAGCTGCAATTATTTTGGGATTCTGCCTGCATTTGTGGCCAGCGCATGATAAAAGCTAAAAACAAGTAAATAAATAAATGAATATTTGTGCTTATTATGCGCCAGGTGCACAGCTCTTTCTCCATCTCTCTCTCTCTCCCTCTCTGCAGCTCTTTCCCTTTCCCCTGGCAACATAAATTCATTTGATTCCATGATTATCTCGCGTCTATCAAGCGAGAAAAGGAAATATCACGCATACGCAGCGTTGCCCCTCCGTTTCAATAATATTCGAAAATTCATTTAAACGCATATTTATCAAAAATTTGCAAATGCAATGATGTGGAAATGAATAACGAACCCCAGGCTATTAATTTTCATTTGTTTTTTCTTTTTTCTCACACTTATTTTTGTTTTTATACCCTGATGGTTTCCTATTATTTTAATATTTAACAAAATTTTGCATAGCATAACAGTCGGACGCACTTGACTGTAGAATGCAGCAATGCTTCTTCTAACTTTATGTTTATCAACCGATTTTATTGCGCTTTTCAGCATAGATTAATATATTACCTAGAAACTAATGGGCCATGTAAATAAATTTGATCCGCGTATCAGATAAACAAGTTCTAATCTCCTAATTTGGCTCTACCAACCAATAAACGGACAGAGCAAGATCGACTCAGATCGTCATCCTGCTTACGAAAATATATCTTTATGAGGTCTGCTACGCCTTCTCTGCCTGTTATAATATAACATAATACAATATGTTGCTATACCTAAATAATAATAATATAATATAATCTAATTTATTATAGTAAAACATATATGGGCATTTTTATTCAAAGGTCAACCACATTTCAAAGCAAAATTAAAATTAAATTGAAATTATGCACTTGTTCGTCAATTTTCATAATTTTAAAACAAATTGGAATAAAATATTCCTTGGGGGTTCGCTGTAATTTTTGTTTAAACAGGTCGCTGTGAAATCGTGTTGTCCTAAGTAAAACTCATTCGTTTGTTATTATCTGGAAATTAAATAATTGCCAAAAATCAACCTTAGGCACCAATTTCTAATTAATAGTTACAAGTTTTACCTTTTGTCAAAATAAAACATTGTATATGAAAGATATAGAATACAGAAAAAAAAGGATGATAAAAATTTTTATATTTTCACAAAAAAAAAATAAAAAAAATCTCGCGGGCTATCGCCCGCAAAACATGACAGTCGGGCAAGCCCGACTGTCTTATACCCTGTACCAAAGATCAGCCTTGCTAATACAGTATTCTATTTAAAATATATCTTGAATCTATTTCAATTTATATTCCGAATACCAACTTTCTATGTTGAATAAAAATATTTTATTTATATTATTTCGCCGCTCGAATCCGCTAACGATTAATAAATATAATCGATACCCAGGGAACACCACTAGGAGGGCAATGGTATATCGGGATATTATTATATGTAGCATAGCCTACTACTACTTACATATACATCAAAATTCAATTTACAAAAAAAAAATCTTTAATTAATCATAATTCTTTTAATAGTGGACCGATATAATAGAAATTTGCAAAATTGGTAGATATTAATCATCTCCACAGTTCGTAGAAGAAAGAATTTATTGAGATAGATTTATATGTCATAAATTGGTCAATGTATTATATTTATGGGCATTGCTCGCGGTAGAGGCGTGGCATCCAAAATTTGGAATAAACTTGTTCTGCGTATGGTACACACCTTTCAAAATTGACCAAAAGGGCTGCTCTAGCTATTATAGTTGCTGAGATCGGAGCGTTTAAATTAATCAATGTATTATATTTATGGCCATTGTTCGCGATAGGGGCGTGGTATCCAAAATTTGGAATAAACTTGTTCTGCGTATGGTATACACCTTTCAAAATGACCAAAACGGCTGCTCTAGCTCTTTTAGTTGCTGAGATCGACGCGTTCATACAGACGGACAGACGGACAGACAGACAGACAGGGCTAAATCAACTCGGCTCGTCCTCCTGATCAAGAATATATATACTTTGTGGGGTCTACCACGCCTCCTTCTGCCTGTTACATACATTCTGACAAAGTTAATAACCCTGTATTTCCCATTTTTCAATGGGTACAGGGTATAAAAGTAAAAAATGTAATGTAACTAAAACTAATAATTATTGAAAATATAAACTAATATTAAAATTTTTTTATATATCCTTTTTTAAATGATAATATTTATTATATTATATTATTTCCTATCATATTAATTAAATGTGCCCATAAATATTTCCCGTTCCATATCAACAGAAAACTTATCCAAAGGCAGAAAAAACACAAAAAATGTCGCAGCATAAAAAGAGCAAATGCCACACACACACACACACACACACGTGCCTACAACCGCACTCTGCGGCAACTAAAAAGAGTTTGCGGCTGCACGAAATTATGCAATAAGCCATTTGCCACAACGCGCTCTCTTAAGAGCAGAAGCTTAAGCGCTCTGCAGCTCATTCAGTCAATGTCTCTCTCTCTCTCTATCTCGCTGGCATTCTCATTGCATGCAGTTGCTCTTTCAATGCCATTGTCATGGGAGCTGCACTCACACATAGGCACACACACATTCACACACAAACAGAACGCGAGGTAACCCACTGGGCCAAGAAGCGAACATTAGGCGCAAGTATCGCAACACTATTGTATAGCAAAAATACTATAATAGTACTACAATATAATATAAAAATAAAAAATCGGAGGTTTTCTTATTTCATGCATTAAAATTTAGACTTCTTATGAAATTGAATTTATTTTTTTATTTCATTTTTTTACCCAGATTGTCTTCTTTTTATTAGACGTCTAAAAGATCTCGAAAACTATAAGAGCTGGGCTGATCAAGTTTATTTTTCAATTTTTACATCTTCCCCCTACCCACGCAAACTGCCAAAAAGCAAACTCATAGATCACGCAAATTTTTAATATGGCATCTACGTAGATTTTTGGATTTATGCTGTGAATTGTATTGCTGATATGAAACAGCGAAGATATGCGATATACAATTTTTGAAACACAAAGTGCAGGGTTTTCTACTGTCAGCTAAGGTCTGGTTCTTCCTTATTGGTTTAATTTAATTTTATGTTTAATTTTAGTTTGTGTTGATATTCTCTGGCTGCTCGGAGAAGACATTAAATCAAATAAAATAAAGCAATACAAAAATTAAAAAAATATTATTAATGAAATAAATGATAAAATAAATTGAATAAAAAATTATACGTTATATATTAACAAAATTAATTACTAAACAAATAAAGCAATAAATAAATAAAGTAAATAAAAAAATTTAGGAAATGAAATGAAAAAATAAATTAAATAATTATTTAAACCCAAAATAACCTAATCTATTACGATCTTTTGGTCCCTTGGGAAGCGTCGCAAGCAATTCAATTAGATGCCATTCGCTTTTGTTGTTGTCCTTGCCACAGACAATAACATGGAGCTGTTTCTACTGCTGCTGCTGCTGCTGCTGCTGCTGCTGCTGCTGCTGCTGTACGACAAAGAAGAGCGCTCTCTTGCGTCTCTCGAATTGGCAAAGGGGGAGGGGGGGGAGACGAGTCTTCTGCCATTTGAAAAATCGAGGAGAGTTGGCAGAGTTGCCAGAGTTGCCAGAGTTGGCAAGCGCCAAACGCAGAGTTGATTAACCTTTGCGCGTTCTCTTTTGCCACTTCATTCGTGGAGCTCTCTGGAGCTGCTGCTGCTGCTCCGATTTAAATGCTGCTGCTGCTGCTGCTGTGTGAGAGTGTGTGTGTGTGTGTCTCTGCTCTGACGCTGCTTTCGTGTTCGCAGCCATTTTTAATAGTCATATGTAGATATGCATGTGCGTCTGTATGTCTATGTGTGTGTTTATTTATCTGCTGTGCCTCAGCTCTGGCTTGCGCTATTTTCTTGTTCTTTTCCTTTTCTTCTGCTTCTTTTTGTTCTTTTTGTTCGGCTTCTCAGCGTAGCTTTTTATGCTTCATTCACACTGCGCTTGCATTGCCACGCCCCCTCTCTCCGCTGCCCACTTCCCTCCTTCTCACCTTGCCTACGTCACATGTTTCGCTTTTTTCGGCATTCTCGCTCTACGCTCTTCGTTGTGTTGGTAATTGTAATTGAAATTTGGCGTCGAAGCGAGTAAACGCTTTGCCTCTCTCCCTCTCTCTCTAGCTATCTATCTGTCTCTCTCTCTCGCTCGCTCTTGTGTTGCCAGTGCTGCCGTGCAGCTGTTGTTGCTCCTTTTTTGGCAAGTTGTTTTGGCATTTCTTTTGGTTGCTTCGCTTCCGCTTGTTGGTGTGGGTCATGGTTGTGTTGTTGCCGCGTCATGGCTACGCTAGTTCCCTCTCGCTCTCCCTCTCCCCTCTCCTCCTCTGTAGGTCTGGGTCTCGGTCTCGGTCTCGGTCTCGGTCTGGATCTGGATCTGGATCGGGGTCTGGTCGGAGTCAAACCAGTCGCAATCGCCTCTGCTGCTCTTTTGTTGCACAATATTGTCGTCTCGCTGTTGCTGATGCAATTAATTCATAATGTGGGCGCAACTCTCTTATCATTGTGTGTGTGTGTGTATGTGTGCCTCAGTGTGTGTGTGCGTTTGTTTGTGTGTGTAAATAACTCTTTGTAGGCATCTGTGCCAACCTCACATTTTATATGAGCTATATGTGCATACACTTTCAATTATTTAATTAATTTAAAATCATCTAATTAAAAATTTGACAATAAAAATAAATAATAATTTATACATATATATTTATTATATATATTTATTTCAACATAAATTATTCAACATATTAAATTATTACTTTATACATATATGAATTTATTATTATTTATTTATTTAATTATATATTTACTACATTAATATATTTATTATTTGTATTGAATTATTTATATTTGATATTTTTGGACCATACGCTTTAAAAAAAGTTTAAAAGGGTCTATTAAATAAGTGCAAATAAGCAATGCTTATGACACCAAAAAGGAGGCGTGGCCGACTCCATAAAGTATACATATTCTTTATCAGGACGACGAGCGAAGTCGAAGTATTCATCTCCGTCTGTTCGTCCGTCCGACTGTATGATCACCTAGATCTCGCAAACTACAAAGGCTAAAGACACAATCTTTGGTATTTAGGTGCACCAAGCATATTTTAACATATTTTAAGTTGTTTGGTATCCCGCCCCGTTCCCCTAATAACCGAAAAAAAAACCCCAGTAGCCTCATAGATCTAGCAAACTAAAAGCGCCTCAACAGCCAAAATAATTAATCATTACGTGTATTACGAATGTGTAACATATAACGAAGATATGCAATAGACAATTTGCTCGTCAGAGCGAAATATTTAAATACAAAGCACAGGGTTTCTTTCTGTTGCTCCGTCCTTACTGGTTTGAACTTACTTAATAAATGGTTTTAAGGTACATATTTTTATATTTATTTACTTTTCATATCTATTCATAAATTATATTTTTTTCATTATTTATATTAATTTATTATTATTAATATTTATTTTTTATATACATTTATTTATTTTTATATACATATTTATTTTTGGTTAAATTTTTTATTCGATATTTTGGGAGGCAACCGGAAGGCAAATAGCTGTTTTTGAGCGTAGGAGCACCTGTTATGGTTATGATCGAAACTGTTTTATGGCCCATCAACAGCTCTGATAATCCTGGCCAATATGAACGAGTTATGCGTTATGGGAGAAAGAAGTTAAGTTGAGAGTTGGATTGAGAGTTGGATTGGGAGTTGGATTGGGAGTTGGGTTGAGAGTTGGATTGGGAGTTGTAGTTGTCTTTTGTTTCGTTTGTGTCTCTGTTTCGCTTTTCGTTATTCGTTGTGCGCTTTGTGTTGTTTGTTTGCTGTTGCGTTTGTCTCCTGTCTTCTGTCTCCTGTCTCTTGTCTTCCGGAGTTTTTGCATCTTTTAGCCGATTTGCGTCTGCAGATTCGTCTTCTTATTGGCTGCTGTTTATTTGCCTTGTGCGTTCGTTTATTGAGCTTGCCTCATGTCTGCGGGGCGTTCAATGAACTTGGAGCGTGCGATGGGCGCTGCTGCCTCTGCTGCTGAGCCTGGGCAGAGATTTTTTTGTGTTTTTTGAGTTGTTTTTTATGGTTTGCACGATTAGCAGGCAGCGCGGATTTAATCGAAAAGGGCAGCCAAACAGCAAACAAACAAAAGCAAGAAGCAGGCAACAAGAAAACAGCTCAAGAAGCGCAAGATACTGAAAGCGCAGCGAAGAAGATATTAAAATAACTTGCAAGATACAATGGGGCAGCGGCAGAGGCAGCGACGCCGGCAGAGGCAGCAGTGGGAGCAGTGGGAGCAGGGGGAGGAGCAGCGGGCGTTCGTTTCTTTCAATTTTTTCAGTCTTGATAAAATTTTATGTTATGCCAAGCACACAAACAAACACACGTGCATCTCTTGCGCTCTCTCCATGAGAAAGAGAGAGAGCGTGTCTTCAAGTGTGTGCTTGGCAGTGTTGCCAATTTTAGTCGAGAAAAACAAAACTATTTTTGACGGAGAGAGCACGAAAAAAGCTAAATAAATACAGTAGAATCCGGTTATAACGACGACGCTTATAGCGTCCTTCCGGTTATTGCGACGAAAACTCGATGGCTTGGTTGGTCCCCATACAAACTTATATGAAAGGGCCTCCGCTTTTAGCGTCAAACCGCTTATAACGACGAGATTTTTCACAATTCAACCGGATATTGCGACGTGCCGAACAAAAAAAAAAAACTTTAAAGAGGAAAATTTGATTTCTTTAACAATGCTAAAAGAAGCAAACAAAATCATGGATTTTGTGTTTTTTCAATACGAAAAAGAAACAAAATCATGGATTTTGTTTTCCGGATATAACGACGTAAAATCGTCGGTCCCTTGAAAGTCGCTATAACCGGATTCTACTGTATTAAATTTTTTGTTTTGATTAAAAAATTTATTTGTTTTATTTTAAAACCTATTACAAACATGGCATCCATAAAATAAAAATAAAATAATTTTTTTTGCTCCTTTCGAATAGTGCGTCTTACGGATATAACGACGTAAAATCGTCGGTCCCTTGAATGTCGCTATAACCGGATTCTACTGTATTTGTAAAAAAAAGGTAAGCAAAAGTTTTGTTCATATGAATAAAATTTTCATTCACGATCGTCACAAATAACCAGTTCGGATATTTTGTATATTGCCGAAAATCTATGGAAATCAGCATTTCGATTACACCCAAATTAAGCTGTAAAATACTTATAGAAAGTGGGAAATAAATATGTCACGATGTGTGCACAAATAAAAAGGATTTAAAGGGATAATAAAATACAACAAGCTTTTTTTTTCCGGATTGGGGACATTTCAAAATTGTTCCGGAAATACCAGTTTAAAAAGGACAGATCTGTCCGCAAAACGGACAAATTGGCAACACTGGTGCTTGATGACGAAGTCACTGCAAAAGGCAGCAGCAGCAGCAGCAGCAGCAGCAGAGGCAGCAGCAACAGACGCAGCAGACGTTTGAGGCCTTGCGAAATAACGTAGAATGACGTAGCCAAAGCAAAGCAGAGCAAATAACAGAAGCAGAAGCAGAGACAGCGACAGCGACAGAGGCAGAGGCAGCGGCAGCGGCAGCGCGAAGCCTCATGCAATGCAATTTCAAAGGTCAATGACACGCAACGTGCAGCCGCAGCAGAGCAGCAGCAGAGCGCGGCGAGAGCGCCTTGCAGAAAAGAGCGCCAAAAGCTTTTGCTCTCTTACGCTTAGCGCCAATAAGCGCGCGCGCTCTCTTCGACTCTGCGATTGAATTTGTATTTGTGTTTGTATTTGTGTTTGTGTTTGTGTTTGCAATTTGCATTTGCAATAGAATAATACATATACACTTATACACACACACAAACGCACAAATTGAATTTTGCACTCGTTTTAGTTGTTATTGTTATTGTTATTGTTGCTTTTCATTCAGACACAGGAAATACACAAGCTCTCACAGCGTTGTTGTTGTTGTTGTTGTTGCCTGTAATTCTTCATTGTTGTTGATTGCATTTTACACTGAGAGAAGCTGAGCACCCACACAGCAGCCACCAGTGTTGCCAGTTTGGCCTGTTTTAGGCGAGATTTTGCGTATTTCAAAATGCAAAAGCTCAGCTAAAAATCTTGCATTTTTGAAATTTAATTCAACTACATAATTATATATTTATACATAAATCACAATATATATTTAATAAGTTTTCAATATTTCTCGGCATCAATTTATTGGAACTTGTTTTAAAGACGGCTTTAAGCTCAGTAACTCAATCAAATAATACCGATTTCCAAAAACAAATACTATATTTTGTCGCTATTCTTATTTGCCTAAAAAATATATAGCCTATTTTCTTGAGCACAAACATGTTCTATTTTCCAAATAAATAATATAATATAATCCAAATACCAGCATAATTTTGATGATAGGATTATCTTTTGCTGTAGCTCGAGCGTCATTCCAAATGACTCAAAATGAGCTCACATTTTAGCGCTCGTAGAAATCGGCAATTGAATTAAATTTTATCAAATGGTAAATAAAGAGCAATATTATTATTTAATTTTTGCTAAGTATCAACATAAAAATATAGGGACGGGGCAGATCAGTGGGACGGAGGCTACAGTCGGACGTAACCGACTGTAGCAGACCCTTTACTTTGAGTGTATGTACATACAAACACAATCAGACGCACACACACTAGGCTACCCGCGTATGCATGGCACACCACCCCCCCTCTGCCTAGTGCGGCAAACTGTCTGTGGCATATGTTCGCTGTTTCTTATCCGATCGAAACGAAATTCACAGGGTTAATAGAGAATATCATAAGCTAGTTACATACCAAATTACAAGTCAATAACTTCAAAGCTGTGGCTGCAGTAGCTTTTTGCGGTTTGCGGGGGAAGGGGGGGAGGTATCCAAAATCTGAAACAAACTCGTGCTGCTCGCGAAAAAGGAGAATCTAGATCCCGAATATGGTGTTTCTAGCTCTTATAGTTGCTGAGATCTAGGTGTTCATACAGACGGACAGACAGACAGACAGACGGACAGACGGACAGACAGACAGACGGACAGACGGACAGACGGACAGACGGACATGGCTATATCGACTCGGTTTGTCGTCCTGATCAAGAATATATATACTTTGTGGGGTCTGCCACGCCTCCTTCTGGGTGTTACACACAATTCCTCTTTGCACTAAGTTAATAGACCCTTTTTACTTTTTTAAAGTAAAGGGTCTAAAAAACCTTTAAAGTGTAAAATTTGATTTCTTTAACAATGCTAAAAGAAGCAAACAAAATCATGGATTTTGTGTTTTTTCAATACGAAAAAGTAACAAAATCATGGATTTTGTCTTCCGGATATAACGACGTAAAATCGTCGGTCCCTTGAAAGTCGCTATAACCGGATTCTACTGTATTTATACATAAATCACAAAATATATTTAATAAGTTTTAAATATTTCTCGGCATAAATATATTGGAACTTGTTTTAAAGACGGCTTTAAGCTCAGTAACTCAATCAAATAATACCGATTTCCAAAAACAAATACTATATTTTGTCGCTATTCTTATTTGCCTAAAAAATATATAGCCTATTTTCTTGAGCACAAACATGTTCTATTTTCCAAATGATCAACCACTTCATCCAAATACCAGCATAATTTGGATGATACGATTATCTTTTGCTGTAGCTCGAGCGTCATTCCAAATGACTCAAAATGAGCTCACATTTTAGCGCTCGTAGAAATCAGCAATTGGATTAAATTTTATCAAATTGTAAATAGAAAGCAATATTATTATTTAATTTTTGCTCAATATAAACATAAAACAAAACATACTTTTTTGCATTTTTATGTATTGTATAGAGATGTACTATATTTAAGTTATTTTTTAGCTTATTTCGACTCAGATCTGGCAACACTGGTATCGACTGATGCTGTGACAAGTCAGACTGAGAGGAGTGGCAGAGAGAGAGAGGGGCAGGGAGAGCGATGGACATATCAGTGCAGTTAGGCTCTTGAGGAGCGCCCTCCTGCGTGAGTTATGACTGTGTGCGTGTGTGCATGTGTCCCTCTGTGTGTGTGCGTGTGTGGGTGTGCAGTCATAAATTATGCAAAAATATGCAATTATTTTCATTAAGAGCATGCATACTTCACTCGGCAAATATGAAACGAAGCTGGCGGCAAAGAGAATGAGAACGAGAACTTTCGCGTAAAGTTGCCTCATAAAACAAGATCGCAATTTTCCACTTCTTCTTCTTCTTTTTTGTTTTATTTGCGTGGAAAACTTTCGCAAAGTTATGCTCAACAAAAACTGTTGAGTCTTATTCCCCGGCTAATTTATGGTTAAGTACTAAGTACTTGAACAGGTTAACTTCTCGGTAATTTGCACCGCTTGCTTACGTGAGTACTGTCGTCTCCTTCTTGGCATGCATATAAGCATCTCACTTGCACTTAATGCAATTGGCTGAACTTGAGAAACTTGGGATAAAATATGGGAATAAAATAAACTACAATTTATTTACTTTTATTTTTTATTATTATTTTATTATTAATATTTGTTTCCTAATTTATTTGTAATCATTAAGTCGTAAAATATATATTATTTTATATAGTTTTTTAATTATTTTATATATGTATATTTTAATATTTATTTTGTGTATTATTACACGACCCAATGACCAGAGGTTGATCATTTGGGGTTATGAGTTAAGACATTGTCACAAGAGATATTGAGACTAAATTTAAATATGTAATAATAATAATAATATCATTTATAAAGTGTTTAAACATTTGAATATATATTTTAATATCATTTTATTTAACTTTAATAAAAACGTTTTCTTTACTCATTTATGAAATGCTGCATTTTATTTAGTTATTTACATGGTATTTTTTTTACTTTTGTTATTTATTACTTATACATTTCTATATTTATTTTGTATTTATTTTATGTTACTTGTATATATAAATTGAAATTATTACACATCACTATAGTATAAATTACTACACTACAGTAACAATAAAAAAAATAATAAAAATTTTATATTAAAAAAAAAAATTATGTTATATTGTTTTCTTTTTTTATTTTTAATAATTCGCAACTTTTTATTATCAAACGCTGTAATATATTTATTTATTTATTTATTTTTTTCAAATTTAATTTGGCCCATGTACTTATTTATTAGGCGAGAGTGAATAGTTTAACACAACTAAATTAATATACTATATCTTTATAAGTTTTATAAGGGTTTGAACAAATTATGAATTGAATCTAAATTAAATAGTGGAGGACAGACTGCATAATAGTTAGAATTAAATTAAATTAAAATTTGACATATATAATTTTTAAGCATCCATGCATAAAGTTATTTGTCCTGACTGACTGACCGTATTTATAACTATTTAATTCAAGCGGAATTATTCGCATAAAATCAATACTTAATTACAAAGACAACGACTTGGCCTGAGATTAAGCAAACAAGTGAACGGTTTAAGTCTTAAGCGCTAAACATTCAGTACAAAAGCCCACAAATCCGCAAGAGAAACAAAGAGAAGTTCACACAGAAAGAGAGAGAGAATGAGCAAAAAAAGAGAGGAAGAAAAAACAGGAACAACTCAGGGCAAAAGCTAACAAAGCGCTTGCCACACGCTATTTCATCTCCGGTTTTAGAGGCTACAAAAAAAGTTAGGTTAGGTTATGGACGCGCCACATGGAGTGCAACGGCAAACAAATGGAGGGCGCGCAGGGGCAGAGGGGAGGGTGACATGACGACAAAACGGGTTCAAAATCCTATGCAACATGGCAACGATAAATATGGTAGAAACAAGAGAGAACAACAGCAAAAAAAACTGAACAAGGTAGACGAACCAAAGTCGAACCTAAACTCGAAACACCCGCCAACCCCTCGCACCACCCCTCGCCAACTGCCCCTCGTCCCCCGCTTCCCGCCGCCAGGCATATACTCACAGCTCTCGCTAGGCCGCAACTCCAATAGAGCGTGGCCTGGGCGGTCCGCGGAGGCAAGGGACAGTCCGCAAAACTCGTTTATTGACGTTGCAAAAAATGTGAGAGAAAAAGCAACTTTTAAAGAAAAGAACAACACAAAACTGCAACGTCATTGTCAGAAAAAACACACACACACACACACACACCCCGGCTCCCCCCGAGCACAACAAGCAGCATAATGAAACGGAGACGGTCCAATGTCGCTGGAGGATCATCGATGATATGGATGCCTCTGGAAGGAAGCCAAGCCTAAGGACAAATGCAACAAGCTAAGTAAATATAATTTGAAAATCAATAAATCTTTTATATAATTACATGTTTCATAGCTACATTGAACAAAATAATTTCAATTTTAAATAAATAAAAAAATAAAGCCTAGGCAATAAATTTCAAAAGCAAAATTGCAAAATTAAAATAAAATTATTTTTTAAATGGAAACGAATAGATTTTAATTTATTTACCAATTTCATTAAAAGAAACTGAATATTGTTACTTAAGAATCATTTTCTTTTAATTCGAGACTATTTAAATAGTAAATAATAATATTTTAACAATAATATTTTATTCTTTGTTTTTATTGAAATAGACACAATTTAATTGAAAGCGAACCAATTTTAATTAAATAAAACATATTTTGTAGAAAGAAAACCAATTTTTTTATTCTTCTAAAATTATATTCTTTAAGCACCAGTCTATAAAGAACAATTTAAGTATAAGGCGATTATATTAAAACAATAATAAACAACCTTATAAATAAATATGTAGACATTGAAAGAAATTTTTATAAAAAAA
>JAWNNJ010001466.1:0-19089 GCA_035045125.1 Hypselothyrea guttata
ATGCTGCCATTTTATAAATGTTTTTCAATTATTTTTTATATCTGGGGCGCAGGGTATTCTACAGTCGGGTGGGTCCTTCTGATCGGATCCGTCCTTACTGGTTGGCTCTGCACTTTGTCCTTATCAGCGCAGAAGCAAACGGCGTATGTGTCGGTTGGTTGTGTTTGTGACTCGGTCTCTTTTAGTCTCTTTGCCCTCTTATCTGTTTCTCTTTTCTCTGCGTTTCTTTTGCTCTCTTCGCGCATAAATGTAAATTGAGTTTGGCGGGTAAAGTACTTTGTAATTTATGATATGCAATGTGCGTAGGGAGTCACGTGATAACTTCATACACACACTCTACGTCTTTCTCTCTTCTGCGTTTCGCTTTCTAATTCTCGCTCTCTCTAACAGAAACACACTCATTATTCTTTTATGATTTTGCATGTGTGTGTATGCGTGCTTATTTATGACTGTTTAGCCGCATTTTGCATGACGAAATCATAATTTTTAGGCCTGCTCTCTTACTCCGACTGGCAGCCATATTTGACATTTTGTTTGTTTCCTGCGGTTCTTACGGCGTACATATATGATAAGTACGTGCAATATATTAAACGCCGAGAGAGGGAAAGAATTGGCGTGTTGAGCTTATTAACATTATCAAGCTTGGCATTTGTTACACAGATTACTAGAGATTAGATGGCTCATTTAGGACTCAACGTTCCTAGACCTTGAACCATATTTCGCCAGCTGCTTAACGATATTTTGGAATCTAAATATAGCCGAGTTATTAATTTAACAAACTAAAGTGAGATTAAATTTCAACATCTTTGCATCTGCAGTGATTTAGGCAAAAGTCTTGCTAGCTTTTTCTCTAGAAAACTTTCCCTAAATATCGTTAGGATCTGAAAGTAAACGTATGTTATAGTATTCTCGGCGACATAGGCAAAAGTTTTCCATTAAATTTGTTGCAAAGTTGCCAGTTAAGCGTAACTTTCAATGACTTCTTGCATTCAACAGTGCTTTTATTCATGAATACACTTGCATAGATAAATACATTTGTTTGCAAGCTCTTTGACCAAATGCTAGCTTAACCAAGTCAGAAGAAGTATTTAAGTTGAAGCAATGTATTGACGTATACAAATACGACTAGGTTTCTATCTTAAAAGACAGGTTCTCGAGTATGTGTTTATGTTTTTTCCTCAACTTTTTTAACTTTTGTTCAATTTTTGGTAAACATGCTCCAAAGTACAATCAGCCAAATTTGTTCGCCTCACTAAACACTTTAAAAACAAGCAACGGAGTAAGAAGGGCGCAAGAACTTTTACGCTGCATAAAAGTGAAAATCGAAAACAGGCAGACTTGCGATTCGAGAAGCATTAAAAAAGGCAAAAACTTAAGCGAAAGTAATAAACTACAAAACTGAAAATGCACTTTACACACTCGCCGAGCCAGCATATCCCATCCTGTTCTGTCCTGTTCAGTCCTGTTCTGTCTTGTGCTGATGCTGCCTGTGCACCAGGAGCTAAATGTGCAAAATTTAGTGCAAAAATCGAAGCGTAATAAAAATTCTGCCGTGACCGTAACTGTGTCAGCTACAAAACACTCCAATACCAATTCCAATTTCAAACTCAATGTCGAAATTTTAGCGCACATTTTTCAAGTCTGAGCTCAGTGAACCTTAAATTGAAGACATAAAAAATTGTAGCTCGCTGAAAACTTGCAATTTATTAAATCGATAAAAATAAAGTGTACTACGTAGACATATATTATGTAGTTTTATAAGGCCAGCACTTTAAGTCAACCTGTGGTTAAATCCTATAAAATTTTACCTTAAAGCGAGCAAAGTAATTCAGCCTGCTTTAAATTTGAAACTATTCTTTTCGAAATAGCATAATGAAACTGCAACTAAATTAAAAGCTATAATAGATGCCACTGCTGCTTCTCTAGCTATCTAAGCCGAACTATTGCTCAATGTGTCTGTAGGCGACACTAAACTTTTAGCTCAACGAAATGAAATTTTTCGGTCAAATGCCATAAAAAGAAATGAACTAGATTTTTTGTTCGACGATTGTGACAGCAGGAGTAGCAGCATCACTCGAAGGCGGCAATTGAGCACAAGTAGTTGGAAAAAGTATTGTGTAGATTTCAGCGCAGTCAGGAGAAAAAAGCAAAAAGAAAATCAAGGACTGACAACAATGACGAAGCAAAAGTTGTGGCAAGGCAAGACAATGACTTAAGGATATTGATTTCACCTAGTTTCGGATTGCAGATGCCTGACAGGCAAAATTACTTGGCTATTGTCTGAAGAAAATTAAAGTGAGGGAACAGCTCAGCTATAGACAAATTTATATGAAGTATTTAAACAAAATAGATATATGCAATAAATATAAATTTACTCTACAATCTTCAATTAAAACAAGTTCCAGCTCTTTAGATGCTTTGATTATGCAAATTGCCAGCACATAAATATGATTAAATTCGTGTCAGAGGAAATAACATAAAACTGCTGACGCTAAACTGTTGACTGCTGCAAAGACATGCCCCAGGCGTCTACCAAAAAGGGTGCAAGTTTAGGCAGCTGAAACTTGTCTTGCCACACCGAGAAGTGTTTACATCTTGACAGTTGGTTTTAGGATTTTCCAGCATTGCTAATAAGTGGCAACTGGCAACTGGTAACTGTTAACTGGTAAATTGGTAAACGGAAACCCAGCTCAACATCCTGCCAGGATGCTGGATGACACGCGTGTGCATGTGAATTAAAACATGTTCTAGTTATTAACAGGCCCCAAAAGTCGCATTAGTTTTGCCAGTTTGCCGCTGTCCTCGCATTTGTTGCTCTTCCCCACGGCTCTTCGAAGATGTGTTCGTATTTATTTGCACATAATATTTACATTTGCTGAAATTATGCGGCAAACTTGGCGGAGTCGGAGTCGGAGTCGTAGGCGACAGAGAAACTATTTCACAAGTTTTTAGGCAACGCAGTACAAGACAGTTGTCGTATCTTTATGCGCAGTGGGCGGAGTTGCTGGGCGTTTGCAAGTACAGTTTCCATATATGTTGTATATCCATGTGTGTGTGTGTGTGTATATCTGTGTGCGTTGACTTCTCGGAACTAGCATAAAGTTTTCTAGTAAGTAGCACCCCCGGGTGCAGCGACATGCAAACAGCGCACAGACGTCACCAGACTTGTTGTCAGGCTCGGCAATATTCAGCTGGCATCAAAAGTTTTTACCATACTACTACGGTGTTTCCTTCTTGTTTCCTCATTTCTTTCATCCTTTCAGTGTTGTTTGGCAACAGGGGGTTGTGACAAGCCAAGTTTTAAATGGTGTTTGCATGTTCTGCGGTTGCTAAGCCTTTTGCCCCCAAATTACATTAATTTCTTGCCTCATTTGCAAAGACGTAGACATGAATTTATAACAACTATAATAATAAGAGACTTCCAATCCTACGTTCTGCTCCTTGTTCATGAAAATATATTGCAACGTTTTTAATTACAGACACATTTATATAATAAAATATTTATAAAATGTATAATATTCTGTTTTTTTAAAAAGCAAATGAACTATTTGAATATAACTTAAAACTTATTGATAAAACGATAGGAAATGATGATTAGGTGAAGTTAAATAAAATTATTGTATGTGACGGCAAAATTAAAAACAAATTAATACTTCTTAGGTAATATATCAGTTTTAAATTTGCAAAAATTATTGGATCAATTCATTGGAAACTGACCCACCGATTTAAAAACAGCATGAAATTTAAAAAATATTCTATAAACTGAATAAGTGTTATTTTCACTAATTAAATATTAAAATTTAAATTTAAATTTCTTTTTTTTTCTCAACATTAAATTTAATTACATTTTTTTTTAGTAAAAACTGCTTCATTCTATAAATTGGTTGATATTAATTCTTGATTAGTTCTTGTTATAATATCAAATACACTGATGAACAATTTTAATTGTCTAGAAAATGTGTTTATTTTCCTTAGCGTGTGGTTTAAATTCAAAATACCTTATTTATTATATCATTTAAAATTGTTTTTAAAAATAAAATTATTTATATAAACAATGGCCATATGTTGTTGTTTTGATAAAAATTGGTTGGTCTTTATTCGTTTTTAGTTCTTGTTTATAAATAAAAAAAAATATAATCGATAATCTTAGCTGTGTCGAAAATGTGTCTATTTTAATAACCTTACGTCGTGTGGTTAACCCAAGCTAACTTTAAGTCTACTTTAAAGTTTCTGTATGGAATTAGGCGCTTTAACTGCCTCAGTGTGTGTGTGGGTGTTGTTTTGTGGTGTTAATGGGGCAACTGACTAAATGGAACTCATTGAATTAGTGTGCGAGGTGTGAAGCTGACTTTGAGGTCTGCGACCAGACTCAAAATAGATATTGACATTGGTTTCTCAGCCTGAATATGGTCGCATAGGAGCGGGAGGGGTCTGAGAGAGGGACAGATTCAGGCCGGGCCTGTGGTATTCATTGTCTGTGACTCGTGTCATTGTTGGCGCTATTAATAAAAGTCAGCGACACAGTAACTCGCTTTCCTTGGCCAGCCATCTATGGGAATGGCAGAGTATATGGTGCTCGTTTTGCCACTTCTAACACTTGGCCCCTACGCCCTACCATCCTCCTCCTTTCACTCCCTGCTCACAACTCTTTTTCCGCTTTGATAAGCAAGTTCTTTTGTTCCAGAATGCCGTATATAAATTCAGCAAAAAAAGCGAGTGGAAAAAATATAACAGTTTTATATATGAGCACGAAGAATTCATGCTCATGTGGCTTTGTTATATTTGTTGTTGTGGCCTTTGTTCAGCCTGACTCGTGCAGATACATGCACTCAGATACAGATACATGTAATATGGATATGGATATGTATCTGCCAAAGATTCTGCCAACGCTCTGCAACAGATAAATTTATGTGTGTGTGTGTGTGTTTGTGTGGCATGCACTTTGTATTTTTAGTTGCATTAAATTTGTGGCAGACATTTTCATGTGCCACAAACTGTGACCCAATTTTATAAATTAGCCCCACAATGCACGCATGAGAGGAACTGCCTCCATCATCGTTGTGCTGACAGACACACTTTAAACGACTTAATCCTTAAATTTACCCAACTTGACTCACCTAACCAAGGTTCTCGACACTGAATACTTCATGAAAGGCTTGTCGATGGCATTGTTTTTGCTGAAAGCGGCTCAGACACGTGGCCTAAGCTTTCAGGCGTCCTTCCTCTGTATGAATTGACGCTTTGGTCTGCTGCTTGAGTACGGCACTCTCGAAAAGAGTTGTTTACTTGTAATTTGCCTATTTTCGGCTCAGACGCTCATTTGTCTTTCGGCCTTTGTGGCACACAAATCCGCTTCAAGGCATTGTTTACCTATGCTCTGAACTCCCTGCGGCTGAAGAGCAACTTGGCAACCCTTTTTATATACCTATAGACATGTCATGTCAATGTTGATTAATGGCCACGGGTTGACTTCAAGTGCGACCTTCATTTCGATTGAAATCCTCAACAGCCGAATCGAATATTGGAGCAGGTCAAGCATAAGTATATCTTAGCGAAAAGAAAATAAACGAAGAACTGCAGAGAGCTATATTTTGTATACAATTTATAAATTTCATAAAAAGTTATTGTGGTTTGAGCTTGCATTTGGTAGATATTTGAACCACGCTTAACTGCCAATTATTAATGTTAAATTGATTATAAATATTTAACTAAAGTGAGGGAAATATAATTAGTTGCTGACTTTGGCAGTCTCAATAAAAGTTATAGTAATTACCTCTAAGTAAAAACTTTGCAAATAAGTTTACATGTTTTAAAGAAAATAGCGTGTATCCATTTCGTGTAATTTTCAGAAACTTCTCAATTCTCCCTCGTCTAACACTTCTTTCTCTCATTATTTTCAGTTGGTTCTCGTGATGCTGCGGGCAGCGCCTCCTCGGGCAGCAGTAATTCTGGCAGCTCCTCGTCAACCTCCTCCTCGTCATCCTCATCAGCGTCTGGTCCCGCCAAGTACCCGGTGTTGGTCTTTGTGCATGGCGAATCATATGAGTGGAACAGCGGCAATCCCTATGATGGTTCCGTGCTGGCCAGCTATGGACAAATATTGGTGGTAACCATAAATTATCGCCTCGGAGTGCTCGGTAAGTGCTGCAACACTCGAATGCTAATGCTAATTGATATGCCCGACCAAAAGCACTGAAATCAGCCAAATGCTGCCAAACGTGTCGAATATACAGTTCGCTTTTAAGCCAATGCCATGCTGGCACTTCCGTTAACAACACTAGTCGCAGTAGTAGTAGTAGTAGTTTCATGCCCATTCCATAATCTATCTAATTTAGTTAGCATTCAGGGCAAGTGCTACCATGGAGTATGTGGCGCTACAAGGCAGAAAAAGTTTATGCACAATAATTTGCATAGTCAAATAAAAAACAGCACTTGCAAATTAACAAAAACAAAAATGTTAATATTTATATTTTACACAAAAATTTGTAAAATTTGCCCACTGTTACATGGTGCTAAAATTCAAATGCACACAACAAATTAGTGTGACCTCATTTGCTAACTCAAAAGCACTCGCCTCTCCCTCTCTCTCTTGCTCTCTCTCTCTCTCTCTCTCCGTGTCCAATGACTGTTGCGGAAACGGAAGTGCTGACATCATGATTTGCACGCGTGACTGTACACATTTTCAGAGGCGTCGCAAGTGTTGGGCATTTTAAATAGCTGCAAAATATAAAACCAATACGGCCAGCCATTGAAATTTTGTATTTTAGTTGCCAGCTAATCGATGCAGAAGAAAATGCTGATAAATTATGCCATAACGACTTTCTACTCTCAACTGTTTTTGCAGGCTTTCTGAATGCCAATACGGATCGGTATTCAAAGCTGCCCGCTAATTACGGACTCATGGACATAATTGCGGCATTGCACTGGCTGAAGGAGAACATTGCGGCGTTTGGCGGCGATGCCAATAGCATAACACTGGCCGGCCATGGCACTGGAGCTGCCTGTGTGCACTTTTTAATATCGTCGATGGCAGTGCCAGAGGGTAAGCAACAAAAACATGATTGCAGCAATTAAGGATTCCCTTTTCCTTTTTTGTTGTGTGCGTGTGTCGTATGCTCAAAGACATCATTTGCAGGACTTCTGTTCAATCGCGCCATACTTATGTCCGGCTCCGGCCTCGCCCCCTGGTCGCTCGTCAGCAATCCGGCCAAGTATGCGGCCATTGTGGCCCACCATGTCAACTGCGCCTCCGACTTGCCCCACGCCCATCTCATGAAGTGCCTGCGAGAGAAGACCCTCGAACAGCTGCTGAGTGTGCCCATACGGCCGCCGGAGTTCGGTTTCGCCTTCGGACCCAGCATCGATGGCGTTGTCATCGATGGCGGCGACTATGTCCCCCCGGCGCCCGGTTCCCCCGCCGCCCAGGCTCAAGCGCAGGCATCAACCGCTGCCGGCAATGGGCTGGGAGGTGAGGCGGGCATTGCGGCAGCCGGGGGTTGGGGCACTCCGGGTCAACTGGAGAATATCGGTGAGTGCAAAAACAATTCATTTGCATTACAAATTGTGCATTTTTCGCAGTTTTCAGTTATTTTCAGTGTAATTTGCGCAAACTTTTCACTTAAATATATTAAAATGTGTTACATTTTGTATCATTTCATTTCTCTGTCTGACTGACGCGGCGGCTGCTCTCCATGACAACGACGCCTTGCACTTGTGAACTGCCATGTTTGTTGCCGCCATTAACTAATACATGCGCACACTTACGCTCACAAACACACGGAACGCGCGCGTGTGTGTCTCGTCGTTTTTAATTAATGCAGTATTAATGAGAAAAACTGCCATTAACAAGTTGTCAAGGTAAGTTTTTTCCGGCCTTACTCGACGCGGCTTCATTATTTTTGCCTTACTCACACACACACACACTCACACACACACGCACACACAAACAGCTGCACTTTGAGCCCCCAAAAGTATGCAATGTAATTAATTTAAAGTTTTCGACTTTTGCGTGCTTTGTTGGCTGCCAAAAGATTTTATCTCGCCGCAGCGAGCATTCAAAATGGCGTCAGCTTAGGCAGCGATAAGCTTTGAGTTTACACGCGCTGTGCCATCATGTTGACCACACTCACACACACACACATACTCTCGCATACACGCATTTGTTTGTTATTAATTTATGCACATTAACCACGCAAAGTTGCTCCGTTTTGCAATACTCTGACGGCACACAAAGTCAAGAGAGGGGGGATAAAGTGTGTGTGTTTGTGTGTGGTTTGTATGTAGGCATAAGGTGGGCGTGCATGTCATAACGTTTGTTGTAGGTTGGTTTCTGTGGGCGTGGCTTATTGTTTTGGCACAGCATTGCCTGATTTATGCACTGGGCCGTATAGCATTGTTAATTTATATTATTAACAGCCAATTAGGTGCGATTAAACAAATGATTTCCAGTTCGTGGCTATTTGAATGAAAAATTCTAAAATTGCAATCAAGAAAAAATAATGGAAAACCTACTCGATATTTTAAGTATATGCAGAAAAATGGACTTTTGACTAGAATAATCAATACTGCAATTTAGGTTATTAAAGTTATGACAAACTTATTTAGGATATATATTCTACAAAGCTTTGTTATTTGAAATGAACATAAAGGGCAACCTTAAATTAAACCAAAATTCAAAATTGAATTGCAATAAAAAAAAAACAAAAACTAGACACAACCGTAAATAGACGAGCAGACAGGCAGGCACATCTAGATGACTTACATCTATAATATTAAAACTTAAACGATTGAGCACATTCCTGTGCTAAGATATTGATCAAAACAGTATTCGTTTTTTATTAGGTTCAGGCTCCAGGACGATTCTTGCAAGCCAATATAACAATTTTCTTACGTTTTTTGGTAGAATTGTCGTTGGAAAACTATATTTCTTAACCCAAAATTCCAAAATTTTAAATTTTTGGTTTAACAAAAAAAAAAATAACCAGAAATCATGTTTCCAAAATTTTTAATTAGTAATTTGGTAATACAAATACAATATATCTATCTAGAAAAATTAAAATAACCAACTGTTTTCGCTTAGAATCTGAAATACACGTCATTGAAAAAATGCAACTTTTTGTCACAATACTTGTGCCACCCAGTGTAATTATACGAGTTTATGCCAGTTTGTTTGGGATGCAGCCCACAGTGCACAGTGGTGTGTGCACCGTAGGTGCTTTGAAACAGTTTTAATTTTAAAACTAGTGCGATAAATAGTTTAATTAGTGGACAAAGGCAACTAGCAAAGGGTAAAGTGAAGCCATGAGTTGTTACACGAGGAATAGGGAAAGGAATGCTTACAAAGGTAATTGATGTTTGTGGCATGAGAAGGGGTCAAATGGGTTACAGAAATGCGGAAGTGCGCAGAAGAAGCAGCCAGTTACCCAGCTAAGCACTTGTGTAACCCGTTGGTGCATGAGAGCACATACTTGTGGATAGGTAAGTATGTTTGTAGGTATTTTGTGCAGACATACATCTATCTGGTGATACTTGGGATAAGCTTAGCTGCATCGTGCTATCCGTGGGTCTGTGTGACTCAGGTTGACCTCTTAGTGCTTTCTTTCTTTCTTTGCCTGCTGCTGGGCTTTGTAAACTGTCAGTGCCCAAGAGGCTATTAGTCACAAGCTGCAAAGGAGTATAAATATATCTTTGTGCGCATTTAAAAGCATTTTGCTTTCGGCCAACTAAAAGATACACACACGCATGCCACACGTTAAACTTCTGCACATAAACAAACATGGGCATGCTGCTCAATATTTTCCTAAAGAATTCCATTAAACACAGATACACTCACAATACATGTGGCAAAATACAAATTTTAATAAAATATACGACAGACAGAGAGCAGCAAATAGTACAAAGAGAAAACAACAATTACAATTACTCCATGTTAAGCAAATAAGCAGAAATAAATTTTAAGTGCTCTTGTCAGAGGCCAAAGTGCAGCGCAAAGTAACTTCAAGTATCTCATAGATACATTTTGAGTTGGTCAAACAAATCATTCTGGCAGCTCAAGTTGCCATGTTTACCAAGAGTTTGCGGGCTTGAAGTACAGTTGAAGTTGCCAGCTCAAACTGAATAAGCTGAACTGAACTTTGTGCAACATTATTGAGGTTTTGCCTAAGCTGAGATAAATGAACGAGATGCAAAGTTTGAAATGATAAATCACTTTCTCAAGTTCTCTGACAAATTTTTTAATCAGTTTGAGCAATTTTCCAATCCATTTAAATATTGTATGGAAAAATCTGATGGCAGCATGTTGCTTTAATGCCTTGTTAGAAACACTCGATGCGAATTGCTTTAGTGTGCGAGCAGCTCGGGCCAACACGTACACTTCACAGATACCAAAAACCCTTTTTGAGTGGGGGCCGATGGGATTGAGTGGGTAGTTTCACATCTTAAAACACAGCTACAGATACGGATACAGCTACAGCTACAGACACAGATATAAACGAATCTACGCACTTTGGCTCATTTACAGATACGACCTGATGGCTGGCGTGACACGTGCCGAAGCCTTTTTCAGCTTCAATTCGGGCGACGTGCAATATGGCATCGAGGCGGATCGACGCTCGAGAATTTTAAAGGCCTACGTTCGCAACACGTACACATTTCATTTGAACGAGATATTCGCCACGATTGTCAATGAATACACCGACTGGGAGAGGCCGGTGCAGCATCCAATTAATATCCGGTGAGTAATTGCGTTTGTTGTACGCATACGAGTCCCGACTCCCCCAATCTCCAATCCCCAATCTCCACTCCCGAATCCCGAATCCCGAGTGCCTGTGGCAAGGCTCAACCTGATGCCCCACGGCTGTGATTGTTATACGCCCCCATCAATTGTTGGGCCGGGGTGCCCAAATAAATATTTCGTTCTTAATTAAATGCGAACCGCCATGCCATGCCCTTACTTGTCCTCCGACTCGCACACCCACTGAGAACTTTTCAATTAAAGCGGCTTAAACGAATCTTGATTTCAATCTTATGGCAAGTGAAATGCAAATTTTTCCTGCCAGCCGGCCTGCATGTCAGTCTTCATAAATAATGACCCCAGCACAAGAGCACAAGAGCACAAAGCTCCAATGCAATGTTCAACATTCAATTCAATTTACGCAGCTGTGCCCCCATCGAGCACATAAGTGATATGGAATTGCATATGTGCAATCATAAATGATTTGCTTTTGATTTTTATCAATATTTATGTCTGTGTCTGCACCGCACACACAAAAGCCAAACGCATATTGACTCTTCTATGCATTTCTTTCTGTTAGTTGTATTTATTTCAATGCCATTTTGTTCAATATTCGATAGCATTCGCATCAAATGCATAATTTATTCAAAATAAATTTCTCCACAAAAAGCACAAATATATATACATACATATATCCACATTTATATTGATTTCCGTTTCCTGCTCCCACTCCTTGTGTGTACTTTATATTTTCTCTTCAATCAAAACTACTGTTGCCAAATCCGCTTTTTCCCGTCAAATCTGGCAGTTTTTGAAGAGCATTTACGAGAAACATTGCAAAGCAAACAGATTTTCTTCAAAAATAATAGAGCTTGATCTTAAATATTGAAAATTTATGATAACATAAGAAACTACAACTCGTATTATTTTGATCTATACTTAAAATCAAAGCACAATATCATATGTAATGTTCAAATACATAGGATTGGTTTATTTTTTTTGGATTCGATATTTTTAATATTTGTTTAAACAGTAATTATTATAAGAAACATATTTCGTGCTCTTTCCGTCAAAAAAAGCTTTTTTCTCAATTGGAATTTGGCAACGCTAACCCAAACTGAAATTATGCAAGGCGCCTCTCCTTTGTGCGAACGTGCGTTAAGTTGCCAGCGATGAAGCAATAAATGTTTTTCGCTTTATCTGCAGCCAAAGCTGAGTGAAAGAAAGTCTTAATCAAATCATAAACGGAAATAAATACTTAAATAAATACTTAAAAATGCCCTCTATAAATCGAAGGGATCGATTGACTTAAAGAAATTTTAAGCAACGAACATATTAAACTCAATACAAGCCAAAAACACCACTTTTATGGCTGTTAAAGTCTCACAATCAAGACTAGTTATCGATTATTTTGACGATTGGCAATGGGGATAGAAGATAACAAGCTGGCAAAAGTTAGTTTTGATAGAATTGTCTTCGTTTTTAGAACGTTTAATTAAAAAAAGAACAAAAGCTTCTTTTAAAATAGAATATAGAAAGTATATATTTTTAATATTATTTTAGTTTATTTGGAATAAACAACTTATATTATATTAACCTCTAATTATATTGAACGAAAGTAGCGTATCATTACATAAAGATTTAAATATTAAACATCGATTGCATTGCAACATTTGGTGTGGAATTTGACATGTGTTGAAAAATGCCTACATATTTTTCCAGGCGTGCAATGCGTACTCATTGAACTGGAATTTTCTGCTTTAATCACAGCATGTGCACGACAATAGAAGAAAATAAAAACTAGCCTTGCTTGCATAGAAATATTTGCTGTGTTTTAAGATGCAATAACAAAACTTTAGCTGTCGCAAGAAAAGAAAAATGTCCGTATTTTAAATGTATACATACTATCTGTATCTTGTATATATAAAATAATAATATAAAAGTGCAACAGAGTTTTTATTGCGCTACTGCTGCTGCGGAGGAGGAGATACGTATGCAAATGTGGCAAATGGTTTCTATTCAAATTTTGCTCCAGTGCATTCAAAATGCATAAAGAAACACAGAGTGGCCATGGCAATTCAAGAACTAACTTGTGGCACTAGCATAAAAAACAGCAAATCGGTTACAAAAGAATATATATTTTTCCAAAATAGGCTTGCCAATACCAAAGAGCACACTTGACTACTTTAGACTGAATCGTTTGACAGGTAAACAGTCACGAGTGTACCCAATGGCACTCGGAAATGGCACTCAAAGTGGCTTGTTAGTAGCTCACTTGGCCCAGCCACAAGTCGCCGTTCCGGTAAAGGGCAAATGGCCGGAAAATTGCAGCAACACAATTTGATATTTGATTTTCACACTTATTTTTTTGACATTTCTATTACAGTGACGAGACGCTGGAGGCCCTAAGTGACGCTCAGGTTGTGGCACCTGCGGCCCAAACGGTGGACTTGCATTCCGCAGATCATCGCAACTCCTACTTGTACGTCTTTGACTACCAGACGCGTTTCGGTGATTATCCTCAGGTTAGTTTAGTCAGAAATGTTGTACACTATGATGTTTGGAGTATGTATTTATATTCATGCAAAATGTATTTAAATTGCTCAATTATACGCTTAGCGTCAGGGCTGCATTCATGGCGAAGACTTGCCATATATCTTCGGTGCTCCACTCGTCGGCGGCTTGAATCATTTCACTCGCAACTACACAAAAACCGAAATCAGTTTATCGGAAGTTGTAATGTTCTACTGGGCCAACTTTGTACGTACCGGGTAAGTGTTGATTCGATTCAAATGGATTTAATTTGATTTTATTGCATATGTGTGCTCTGTCTATGGGAAATGTCAAATACTTATGCCGAATATTTTTATAAACCATGCAGCAATCCCAACGAACAAATGGAGACGGAACATGGCAGTCGACAGGAGCGCAGTCGCTATAAGACCATCGAGTGGACTGCATATGAGAGCGTGCATAAGAAATACCTCAATTTTGGTGAGTTTGCAATTTAGAATTAGTTGGAAAATGACAGGAAATGAAAATAGCAATCACTGATACCAAAACTGCCTTTTGTGGAAAGCTGTGAATTGCAGTGTTTTTTTATTTAGTTTTTTTTTTGTGAGTTTTTTTTTTATTTTTTATAATTCATGAAAGTGTAAGAAACAATTATAGATCTCTTAAAATGTATCTCAATTGTCGTTGCAAAGCATAGAAAAACTTATGAAAAACTTAAATATTTTTTTAGTTTATTGTTAAATAATTTCTTTGCTTTAATCGAGCTTGCTTCCCATCAAAAACAGATTTTTTAACAAATTGGCAACACGGCTTACTAGTTGCGATTAAAAGAATAATTTAATAATGCCTGCAAGCTGGATTTCAATTGGAATATTTTTAAACTAACTAAAATGTTAATTTAGTGAAGCAATTTCTTGGCATACACTTATGCATTGCACTTTCACGTGTATCTCTTTCAACCTGCAGACACCAAGCCGAAGTTAAAGAACCATTATCGTGCCCATCGTCTGTCCTTCTGGCTGAACCTGATACCAGATCTACACAAGCCGGGCGGGGACAATGTGCCCGCTGCCCATCACCAGCTGCACGACGATGACGAGCTGGACAACAATATTGCCAACGATGCCTCAGTGAAGCCACTGAATCCATCATACACCTCTCGGGGCGCCAATGCCGCGGCCATGGGCAACTTTACGATATTCACAAATCAGGTGTTCTCGCTGCTGAACCTCAGCTCCCCGTCATCCTCGCTGCAGCGCAATGGCACGCGCTACGGCGGCGGCAAGATCTATCCGGACGACATGCTGGACGGGGAGCATGCGGGAGGGGCGGCGAGCGCCTCGCAGGACAACGATGGCTTTGCGGCCTACTCGACGGCGCTGAGCGTGACCATCGCCATTGGCTGCTCGCTGCTGATACTCAACGTGCTGATCTTCGCGGGCGTCTACTATCAGCGCGATAAGACGCGCCTCAGCGAGCCCCGCCCCCAGACGAAGCTGAAGCGGCAGGAGAACGGCCAAATGCCCAACAACATATGCGGAGACCTCGAGACGCTGACCATACACGCCAAGAGCGATCCGGCCGCCATACTCTCGCACCATCATGCCATGCAGCATCATCAGCTGCCGCCGCCGGAGTTCGCGGACATTCCACATCGCGCTCCGCCCCCGCCGAAGCACATGAAGTCGTCCATGCAGGTGGAGGGGCAGGGTGCGGGGGCGGCACTGATGGCGCCCCCACATGCCCTCCAAGTGCTGGGCAATCAGTGCGGCACGCTGACCAAGAAGAGCTGCATGAAGCAGACGCAGGCACAGGCACAGGCCCAGCAGCACTCGCCGGGGCAGCAGCAACATGTGGTCTCACATCAGCAGCATTTGCAGAATCATCATAATCAAAGCATGACCACTGTGCTCACCACATCCGGTGGCCTGATACCAGTGCCCACCCCTCCCACAGTGCCAGTTATTGTGGCAACCACAACGCAGCAGCACCAGCAGCAGCAACATCAACAGCAGCAGCAACAGGCGCAGCAGCAGCAACATCCGTTGATGGATGAGCTACGGGTGTGACATTAATTGACGGTGCGTTTCAAATGTGATCTATAAGCCTCAGATCTGCAGCAGCCAAACGCACAGTGCATAACTGTTTCAACTCAGTGTGCGAGTGAGTGTGAATGATTGTGAATGTGTGTGAATGTGAGTGCGTGTGAGGTGTGATTCGTGAGTGTTGAGCAGATTCAATCCAATCGAGCGCATTTTATTGTACATAAATCCGTGTAAACCCGTGATGACTTCATTTAATAACACTGATCGACAAACAAAAACTTATTTCATATAAAACATTTTTTTAAGTGGGTTTTTTTCTGTCTCGATCTTTATATATTTCATGTTTTAATTGGTTGCATAGTTTTTCTGTTAACAACTTAAATCTTTCATTTAATCCATTAATTAGCTTGAAAAATATTTATATCCCCCATATCTGGGGTACAGATAATTGAATAAATTTTTGCTGATTTAAAACAAAAATTACTTCTCAATCGTATATCAATTATTATTCATCATTTAATTCATTACAATTTGTCGATCAGCGTAACCAACATTTTTGATTAAAGGCTTGTTTAAATGAGTATATCATTTTCTACCTAGGACCAATTCCAAGTTCACTTTCCATTCAAAGCTCAAACAGTTTTACAGAACATGTAGTGAATGAGTCATAAAAATAATACAAAATATTTACATTTATGTAAGAAACCAAAATAAATGTTATTCTTCCAAAGACTGAATTTAAAATTGTGTGTAAATAATATTTATAAACACCTAGTCATAATACAAACAGTCTGTGTAAGCTGCAACATAAACATTTTTCGTTGAATAGCATAACAACAAAAAAATTATTAAAACTTATATTGTTTTGTTTCATGTACAGACAGATAGAAGTATTTTCATTTGGGTTTTTTTTTCGTCTGAACTTTTCAGCAAAAAAAAAACTTTATACGAAAGCCGCTGTTATACCTTTGTAGCCAAAACCCATAGCAAATGGTAATAACTTTTAATAACAATTATAGAAGTGTTGTTAGAAACTCTGAAAACAAGAAAAAATATTGAATGATATTATCAAATGGTATTGTTAGTTGTAAGCTATGCAGCTTCTTTGTTATGCGACTAAAACTAAAAAATTATATAGATGTTAACATAAAGCGCATTAAATACATACTAAATAAATACAATAAGATATAATAACAACACTATAAAATCCACACAAGCATTAGAAGGTACCCTGTACAAAGAGCTAGATAAACAAATGCAACTGACATTTCAAATTCAAATATTTGTAAATTAATTTTGTTTACAGTTTCAAAATATATATAAAATGTACTATTCCAAAACGATTAAATTTTCTTTTATAAAAAAAAAATAAAAATTTTATATTTTTTTTTTAAAATAGTCGTATAGTTTAATATTTGTGTTGCGTAGAATTTCAATTATTTTGTGTTATGCAGTACATGTTAATTCTAGCGAAGTACAGGGCAAAAACCCATAACATTTTCAACGGCAAAATAGTTTAAAATTCAATTAGGCGGAAGTGAAAATATAATGCGCGAAACACACACCAAACAAAATGTTCAGTTATTAATTTTAAGTACCTACTTACTAGCAATTGCCGAAAATGTAATTAAAAATGCAAAAATGGGAGGAGCAGAAGGCGCCACAGCAACTACAGCTCATAAAAATGAAATTAGAAAACAGAAAATTGTGTTAAATTGCGCGCATGTGAAAACTAATTGTAAATTATATAAAACCAAAAAGAATAAATGCAATTTGAATAGGAATACACGCTAAATAATGTATTTAGTCGCGGTAAAACCAAATTATAGTAAACATTAAATTCTGTAAAACTCTATAGCTTATGTGTATGCGTATATAGGTATTTATAGTTAACTGTAACGATGTAAAACTAGTATAAATATAGCAAAAAATACAAATAATTATATTAAATGAAAGAGGAAAAAACAACAAATAATTCAACACACTTGCATATTTACAGTGTGCTGCATAATTTATGAAATGAATGACATAATTAAAACGTAAATGCATTAACATTTATTGCATTAGAATTGTGTGACAAATGCTAGAGAATTCCGATACATACAACAAATTCGAAAACTGTGCAGTGAACAGTCTTAACAAAGGAATAAATTGACATTTCAAATGGATACAAATTTGAGTAATAAAGTTGCAAAAACAAAAGCAAAAAATTAAAATAACAAGTAATCGAACGTATTTTTATTGCCAAGTTAAAGAGTGCTCTTAAATTTTCAGAACATTGATTTTGGCGAAGGAAAAAGTGCAATATAAGCGAAACTTCTGCCAGCAAATGGAAGCGTAAATAAATGGCCATAACGAGGACTTTAAGAGGCAGTTAAGTCGCTGGATATATGGCGCATACTACTGCTTACCATGCGTCTACCGTATGCGAAACAAATATGGCTTCACACACACACACACAGAGACGCTGTTAAGCAAATATGTTGTGGGTCTGGCAACTACATAAAAGAACTCCAAGTCCTTTAATGCTTTCCATTGATACGTAGTATAACAAGCAAGCGCTGGATAAAAGCTACAGCTGCACATACATATAAAAAACCATTGAAAATAGATTTATTATGCAAATTTGCTAAAGCATAAGTGAATACACCCCAGACGAATCTCTTTCCTCAATATCCTGTAGAATGAGAGAATGGGTATAAAGCGACGCCATGCATTTGCAGTTCTCTTACTTCCAAATTAAATGGCTGCAAAATTTAATTGTTTGTGATAAAACTAAGACTTTCAGGCATCATAAATATCATCACAAATACAATTCCCAATAAAACTACTTAATAAATAATAAATAAAATATAATACAATAAATTTAAAAATACAAGATATTAAATTTTATGTTTATTCTGCACAAATAAAATAAAAAAAAATGGGTAAAAACAGGTATAGTAACGTTGTGCTTTGTGGCATATGCAGATTCACATACAAATATGCATGTAGAACAACATGTATGTATCGATGTTTCGATGATTATTGCCAGATTGCTGGACCGTTTTATCCGTTGGGTTTACATGATTTCTAAATAATTTCGAAGGAAATTACTAATCTTTATAAATATTATAAAATATTATACCACGTACTTTTAGTTTTAATAATCTTTTATAGGAATTTTATTTGCAACATTATTGATAAGCACTTTTCATTCAGGAAAAAAAAAATTACTATTTCTGGGAGAGATACAAATTAACTAAAACAGAAAAAAATATTTACAAAGTTTGATCGAAAATTGTATTTATCAGTAAAATAAGTGGGAAATTATATATAAAAATAAATTATTCTTTGAAATTATTTTTCGAAACCTCAATCTTCATAGATATTCAGTTTTTTATATATATAATAAAATCCATTTCAGGCCAATAGGTTAGTCGAGCACACACGACTAGCACACTTTTACTTTGTTTTATAGCCATGCATGGTGCTTGGCTTAACTGCTTAATTTATAAAACGAGGGGGGGCGAAACCAAAACGGAAAAGCTAAGAACCAAAGGCGTGGCTTTTGTCTAGGGCCAAATGTTTGCTCATATCAAACGGCGTTGAGTCTGGAAGGTCTAGAAGGGATCTTCAGCTATGTAAAGCTTGCATAATTCACATGCGTAATTGAATAAAACCATTTGGGACGAAATTGCCAGCATCGCATCGTTCGCTGGGCGTTTTCTGAGCCATTTTCTTGGCTTAAGATTTGTGTGATTTTTATTAGTTGCGATTTTCAGCACTGGCAAATCCAATAGGCCAAATTCTCACATA
>JAWNNJ010001467.1:0-56070 GCA_035045125.1 Hypselothyrea guttata
ATAAATCAGTCATAGACATCAGCTGTCCCTATCAAAAAGGTGTCATCACTGCAATATATATTTATATATACGTACATATATCTGGACTATACTTACGAGTGTCTCCTGTACTTTGGCTGCGAAAGGATTTGCCTTTTACTAATCCGCATTATCTGAAAAATTAAATTAAATAATATTTATAAGTACTGTATACATAAATCATTATTTTACTAATTTTATGATATAATCAGTTAAAAATAAATTGATAAATCAATCATAAACATCAGCTGTCCCTATCGAAACTATCATCATCTTAATGAAATCCATATAAAACTATTTATATACTTACACGTTCTAACTTTTAGGCCTCCAGTATCTTCGCTTGAAAGATAACGCCACAATATCTGAAATTTAGTAAATAAAAAACTCAACATAAATATTGGTAACACAAATTATTATTACAGTGATTTTATGCCAATTATAATCAGTTAATAATAAATTGATAAATCAGTCATAGACATCAGCTGTCCCTATCAAAGGTGTCATCACTGCGATATGTATATATCGCCTGTTTACCAGAAGAGTGTCATAACTCAAAAAACGCGATTTTTGAGTTAATGATGCAATAATGTTCGTTTGATATTAATCTATCTTGTGTCAAAATTTCATTATTCTATCTTCAATACACACAGCGTAAGAAGAGAATATGTCGCTCCACCTTGTATGGAGATACACGGCGCTTGAAAACTTTAAACGTGTTTATCTCCAAACGCACTTTTTTGAGTTATGACACTCTTCTGGTAAACGAGCGATATGTATTTAGGCAGATATATGGACTATACTTACAAATGCCTCCGGTACCGGGGCTGAGAAAGGTTACGACTTTTATCAATCCGCATTATCTAAAAAAAAGAAGATGAAATACTAATTATTAGTCTGTAAGCCGAATTATTATTTACTAGTTTTAATGCCAATTATGATCAGTTAATAAATTGATAAATCAGTCATAGACATCAGGTGTCCCTATCAAAGGTGTCATCACTGTGATATGTATATCTGCGGATATCTGTACTATACTTACAAATGCCTCCTCTTTCATTAATCCGCATTATCTGAAAAAGTAGATGAAATACAAATTATTACTCTGTAAACCCAATTATTATTTACTAGTTTTAATGCTAATTATGATCAGTTAATAAATTGATAAATCAGTCATAGACATCAGGTGTCCCTATCAAAGGTGTCATCACACAGATATCCCAATATTACAATTTTTATTAAACATATATTTACCTATTTGTTATCCAATTGTTGATCATCCCAAAGCAATGCAATGAATATTATTAATATTCTTTGATTTAGTTTCTTGCAGCATTTTGCCAAATAGAAACCCACGTGCGTTCGCTTCGACTTCCAGTTGTGAAAAATATCGGCTTTAGTGCATTTGTGTAATTTGCGTTTTCCAACACTCTCGGCTGGGTAATTTTTAGCGTTAAATGTTCAAAATAAACAGCGTTGCTTGCCTACAATTTTTTTTATTTGTATTATATAAATAGAAATTGCTAATTGAACACTGCAGTTGATATAATTTGTTCTTTATCTAGTGTATTCAACTGGCCAACAATATCAATTGCCTTCAGATGCGCATGCATTGCTTTCAGTCGGCGTCTGAAGCGACTTTGGGCGTCTTCACAATTTGATTAACTTCGAATCTAACAAAAACATAGATTATATAGATTATGGTACTTAATGCTTAAAATTAGAATGCACTGAAGCGGCTGGGCTGCTCTATTGCTGATCATCTGGAGGGTTCTGGTGATGCTCCGGTTCGTGAACCGTTTCTGTATGGTGCTGTTGCTGTTGTTGCTGTTCCTCCTGCTGCAGCTGCAGTTTCAAACGCTTCTTGGCCTGAATATCGGCCAGAGTCTGCTCAATGGAGCGCATGTCCTTTTTGTTCTTGCTGGGCACAAATCCGTAGCTTTGGTTCGTTTCGGTTTTGCGCGCAGCCTGCAGCGCTGCGGATTCGCCAATGAGATGCGCATATTTCGCTTTGTAGTTGGATGTGGGTTTCACCTCCAGGTCTGCTTGGGCCGAGGAACCGCTGGAGGCGGCTGTGTTGGCCTTGTTATCGGCGCTTTGGCTCTGCTCTTGGGTTAGGCGCTGCTCGCGCTGTCGCCGCTCGGTATATTCTTTGGCTATTTGCTTGCTCCAGCCGTCGCCGTTGCGCCGCGCTGTTATCTCATCCTCGCCGGGCGGGTGCTCCTTCTTGTAGACTACCGAATGACGATCCTCGTCCTCCCTGCCAAAGCTCATGGCTATAAAGCCGCCGTTCTCGGCGATCTCGTGTATCACGGATCGATGCAATTTGTCCAGCGGCTGAAACTCAATGCAGGTGCGATCGTCCTTGGCAAATCTGCCCATGCGCTCCTCCACGTACTTGCGGAACCGCAGCAGCTCCTCCTTCTGCTTGTTCTGCATGCGCTCCATCATCTCCCGCTGCTTTTTTATCAGCGTTTTTTGTTGCTCATTTGTCGCTGGCGGCGCATCCATCGAGTTCAGTATCGAGTTGAGCAAATCCATTTCTGCTGTTCGGCTGCCAATTGCCTCGGTGATAAGCACGCGCACAGTGGTCTATAATTAGTTGGTAATGCGTTACATTAAAGCCAACATTTGATTTATTTATATATATTCGTGCATTCGCTGTGTATTGTATGAAACAAATGATTATAACCGGTGCATGTGCACCAGAATACTAAACACCAATTGGTATTTTATTTCCCAAGCTAAATTCGAGTTGGCAGCGCCACAGTGTTGTCTGTTATAGCATATTTACACTGAGCGGAATATTCCAAACGTGATTTGGGTGTTTACACCAAGAATCGAATCACGCGACCAGCTGTTCGGCCAGCGCAAACGTAAACAAACAAGAAAACGCGCCATTTCAAACGTAAACAAACAAGAAAACGCGCAAATTTATGTGCATTTTTAAAAGCGAGCTAGACAAAAACTGCGATATTGCTACATTATTATCTTTTTTGATTTGAATGCGCTTTTCAGTATAGTCACAAATTGTAAAAAAAAATATAAATTTTCACCCATTTTTAATGGGTACAGTGCATACAAATGAGTAACAACAATTAAAATGGTTCATTTGGAAATAATATTGAATCGGCCCATTTATATTTTTGCTCTTATCATTAATTCCGCTTATTTTCATTTCAGTCATTTTATTTTTGCGGGCGTTTTTAAATTTATTAGCTGTAATAAACAGCTGTTTGCTATCGATATGCCACATTTTTGTATCGAAAATACTAAATTTGTATCGAAATACTAGCCAAGATACGGCCACACTTTCAGCATAATAGTCGAATCTTGGATTATTCGGCTCTTCTTCTACCCACAGAGGGCTTATGGCAGAATATTCTATTTCGTGATTCGGGCTCAATGTAAACAGGGTTATTAAACTGTTGCCAAATCCGCCAGTTCTAGCTGTTTTTAAATCGCATTTACTAAAGAATATGTTAAACTGTAGAAACCAGGAATTTTAGTTCTCTTCAAAAATATTTCAACTTTTTGTGTGGATCTATTAAGAATAATGTAGCTGTAATTGTTTAGCTTTTTTTGTTTCGTTCTAGTCAAATACCCTTCTTTTCTTAAACAGAATCTGCAACACTGGTCAATTTAGACGTTTAACAGCTAAATTACCTCACAATACATAATTTGAATATGCAATTAATTTTTCAACCTTAATTTGATACTTGAATTTATCATTTTAATTTAAATTAGCCAAGATATAACAAATAATTTGATTTTAGACGAAAACACAAATATACAACAGTTTTTTCTCCGTTAATCTTGGCTATTTCTTGTTGTTTTTTTTACTCCCGCTAACTGGTCACACTGCAGCGCATACCAACAGGCGGGTCAGTTTTGTTTGTTTTTAAAAGGAAATTATTTAATAATTATTGAATTCTATAGATTTTCTGATGACTGCACAACGTCGCACACTGGTACATTGGTTTCGCAAGGGCCTGCGCGTCCACGATAACCCAGCGCTATCGCAAGTATTTGCCTTGGCGCGAGGGTCGCCCGATGAATTCTGCGTTCGAGCCATTTTCATATTGGATCCTGGCATTTTGGATTGGATGCAGGTGGGCGCCAATCGCTGGCGTTTTCTGCAGCAAACGCTTGCTGATTTAAATAAAAACCTGCGAGAACTAAACGCACGCCTGTATGTGGTGCGTGGCAAGCCAATCGATGTGTTTCCCGAGCTCTTCAAGCGCTGGCACGTACATATGTTGACCTACGAAACGGACATCGAACCGTATGCAGTTCAACGCGATGAGGCGGTCAAGAAGTTGGCCATAAAGCACAACGTGGAAGTCGATGGACATTGTTCGCATACCATCTTCAATCCCGAAGTGATAATCGCCAAGAACATGGGCAAGGCTCCTATCACCTATCAGAAGTTTTTGGGTATCGTGGAGAAGCTAAAGCTGCCCAAAATACTGGACACGCCCGGAAGGTTACCAGATGGTATGCAACCGTCGGAAGATGAACTGGAAGCGGCAGATGCGCAGGTCTACGATTGTCCAACGCTGGAGCAACTTATCAAGCGGCCCGAAGAGTTGGGCGTCAACAAATTTATAGGCGGTAAGCTATAGAATACTTGATAACCTAATTATAAGCAGTAATTAAGGCAAAAAAAGGGAGCAGATCAGTCAGACCGCAGGCTACAGTCGCACTTAACCGACAGTAGGAGACCCTGCTGTGGAGTTTATAGCTGGGGTTTTTAGTTGTTTGCGGGGGAAGTGGGAAGATATCAGAAATCTAAAACAAACTTGATCTACTTTAAGCTTACGAGAATCTACATACCAAAAATGGTGTCTGTAGCTCTTGTAATTGCTGAGTTCTAGGTGTTCTTACAAACGGACAGACGGACTTGGCTATATGAATTCGGTTCGTCGTTCTGATTACGCACATTTATCATTTGCCCTAACTTTATAAAAACTCAATTACCTGAATTATTGTATCTCAACAGGCGAAACCGAGGCACTGCGTCGCATGGAAGCTTCGCTCAGTGATGAGCAGTGGGTGGCCCGTTTCGAGAAGCCAAACACATCGCCCAATTCGCTGGAGCCGAGTACTACGGTGCTCAGTCCGTATCTGAAGTTTGGCTGCCTGAGCGCCCGTCTGCTCCACCAGCGACTTAACGATATTCTGGCGCGTCAGCCCAAGCACTCCAAGCCGCCCACATCGCTGGTGGGTCAGGTGATGTGGCGGGAGTTTTACTACACATTGGCCGCCGCGGATCCGAACTTTGATCGCATGATAGGCAATGCGTACAGTCTGCAGATCCCTTGGCAGGCCAATCCCGAGCATTTGGAGGCCTGGACACACGGACGCACCGGTTATCCGTTCATCGATGCCATTATGCGGCAGCTGCGTCAGGAGGGCTGGATACATCATTTGGCCCGTCATGCTGTGGCCTGTTTTCTGACCCGTGGCGACTTGTGGATCAGCTGGGAGGAGGGACAGCGCGTCTTTGAGCAGCTGCTGCTGGATCAGGACTGGGCTCTAAACGCAGGCAACTGGATGTGGCTCTCGGCGTCCGCATTCTTCCATCAATACTTCCGCGTTTACAGTCCTGTGGCCTTTGGCAAGAAAACAGACCGCACCGGCGAGTACATAAGAAAGTATGTACCAGAGCTGGCCAAATATCCAGCCAACTGCATCTACGAGCCCTGGAAGGCAGCCCTTGCTGCCCAACGAGAGTACGGCTGTGTACTGGGCGTGGACTATCCGCATCGCATAGTAAACCACGATGTGGTGCACAAGCAGAACATAAAGCGCATGAGCGATGCCTACAGAGTAAATCGGGAGGTGCGCACGGGCAAAGAGGAAGAGCAGCCGGAATACTATGAGGGCAAGCGAAAAGCTGGCTCAAAGGTTGCGGCACCAGCCGCCAAACGAAAGCGTTAATCTGTAAATTTGTGTGAATATAATTGTATATAGAGTAGTATAAACCAAGCGATGTTTGAGCTGTTTAAAATATGAAATAAAGGCCATTTTGAAATATGCAATTGTAGCATTGATTTATTGTGTTGGGCAGCGAGAGTGAGTTTGGCCAGCGAAAGTTCGGATATCGAGAGTTCGGCCCTCGAGAGTTTCGCCAGCGAGAGTTTGGCCACCATCAGTTGGGCAGCGAGAGTGGATTAACGAAAATTCGACCAACAAGAGTTTAGCTAACAAGAGTTCGGCCCTCGAGAGCTTGGTCAGCAAGACAAACAGCACAAGCAATCCCGAGGTTCACAGATTACGGTTTCGTTCACATCGAACTCCGTAGTAGTCAACGCTACGTCAGTAACACTCGCCATTGCCACACTCCGGATCGCAGACAAACTCATCCACGTTGTTGCCACAATTGTCCTTTACAGATCTATACAAACTACCGGCACTATACATTGCGAAATCCGGGAATTTGTTGCTAACAAAATTATAATAAATAAATAATAATATTTATAATTCACCCACAACACGTCTTATTCACATTTCTGAAGACACTGTAATTAGCAGCACTGCAGCAGCCGAGTGGACTACCTTGTATAATTCCATCATGGTCAGTGCGCGCTTACTTGTTGGACTGAAAGGTTGTGTGCGGACGAATTTCTTTCGAAGCCTTAACCCTTAAGTGCCAAGCAGAATGTCCTTTTGCAGTTGTTGTCGCAAGCACATACTACACACATACACAAGTAGGCCAAAGTATTTGGACATAAAATGTTAAGTAAATGTTTTAGTGCAAATACTTATGCTACCCTTGAAAGCGATTTCAAGTATAATTAAACTAAAAAAAATAGAAAAACAAATTTCTAAAATTTCCAAATTTGTATTTTTATGTACAAATACAATGTATCTAACCATTAAAATTAAAAAAACCTAACATTTTTACTTAAAATCAAAAATAAACGATATTTAAAATAAAACAATTTTATGTCCAAATACTTTGGCCTACTTGTGTATGTGTGTGTATGTATGTGTATATGCACACTTGCACATACATACATACAAACATATGAACAAAGCAACAAAAACAAAATCTTATGTCAAACGCAAAATTAATAAAAATAAAATTATAAACACAACAACTCATGTCATAACTATAGCAACTTTAAGCCCCATGCACTGTTCTAGGGTTAATCGACGCACTGTATAGCTGTTCACTCGCACTTATAATAAGGGACTACGAGTTTGCGGAGTGGACCACCTTGTATTATTGCATCATGGGCTCCCTAAGCAAGCGTGTGTGTGTGTATGTGTGTGAGATCGGAATAACTGTTAAAATGGAAGGCGGTAAAACTTGTGGCGTGATTGCCTCTGTATGCCTCTGTGAGGCAGTGGTTCAGTGATAATGGAAACAGAAACTACAGGGGCTCCTACTGATAGTAACGTCCGACTGTAGGCTTCCGCCGGCTTGGATTTTAATGCAAAAATTACAAAAAAGCAGCTAGTTTTTAAGTTTTATTAAATTTACTTTTCAATTTTATTATAAAGAAAGGGTAAGAATTAAAAATTTATTATTAAATAAATGTTGCAATCAAAGGTTTAACCTTATTCCGAATTCCCAGTTTTACACTCGTCGCGTAGGTTTTGGATTTTGGGTTCAATATTTTTCAAATCCACTTCAATTATTATTTACGATTCCTGATATTTACTAGTATGTTAGCTTCAGCTATCAGATTTTGGTGTTTATTCTTTAGACAATGCCCTTTTTGCTCATTACACAAAACAAAAACTTTTGAAGCAGCTGCAGTTTTTGGCCTTGGCCAGTCGATTTGCCTGTACTAACGAGCGCTTGATGTCTTAACTCCATGCTTATATACAAATATATATAGGTATATATCCAGTTACCAAAGCCATTTCTCAAAGGACCTGCAGCAAAGCATAAATCACAAAGACTGTCTCTGACGACGAAGGCGTTTAAAGAATGTAACTTATCCTCCTGGCATTATTAAGGCTGGCTCGCTGCTGCAAATCGCTCGAAAATATTAGGACAAGAAAGAATGGTCTATTCAAGCAAGAATTTCCTGCTGCTGATTCGGGTTTACTAGCTTGAAAATGTATTAAATTTTATTAAACCTGAACTAAGTAACCTCTGACATTCACCTAGAATTTCTACAATTAGATTTGTAAGAGACATTTCTGTTTGTATCAGTCACAACTTTCGGCAGCCTAGAGCTCAACAGTAGTTTTCAATAAATTTCAACAGCAACTAGCATTTTACAATTTGAACCAATTTTTCGTATTAGGTTTATTTAAAAACTAAAAACAAAACAAAAAAAAACCATAAAATGTTTCGGAATTTATGCATGTTGCACAGAAATGCTTTGATGTCAAGAATTTTATACTCAAGTTATGCGACACGTATGACCTTAGCCAACAGTTCGATCTATCAGAAACGCATCACGGTGGATGATATCAATATCCATGATTTAGCCAGAGATGATCCCGAATTTAGACGCAACTTTCTGCTTACTCTGCCATCGCTGCGCGGAGAAGCATTTCCCAATACTCCAGAGGCTTCGACTGAATCTCAAGAGCCAGCGACTGCCGAATCCAAACCAGAATCGGATAATTCCGAGATTCCAGAGACGCCAACCAGCAGCAGCAATGATGGTAGCGACGGTGACAAACCAGAGCCGCATATAACCATAATGGATAAGGATGGTAATCCCATAGTTCCCATTGAAATTGACGGCTGGAAGATGGTCGAGGATGGAGAGGATGAAGAGCAAATACGGGGCTCTGGTGGCCATATAAACATTGGAGATGAGCGTGAATATAAAAAACAACAAGAGCTTCAGGTGCCAGAGTCGCGCGAGGGTCGCATCGAATACAAGGGTATCAAAATGGAGCTGCCTAAAACGGCTTCCCAGGATAAGGGCACCTATCGCTATCGACGCGAGAAGGAAGATATCCAGGCTGTTGGCGATGACATGCGACTGGCCAAATTTGATGAGAAATAATTTTGGTATTTTGAAATTTTTAACTGTTTTTTAGCTTAATAAATCATTTAGTTAAAGTAGGGACAATTCGAAGCGTATTCCACTCAAATGAAAGAAAAAAACATGCGTAAGCTGATAATTAGGCTGGGTGTCTCCTTTTGTGTTTGAGCAAATTATCTGCTAAATTAAGCAATTTCGAAGCAACAAACGCCTGAAAGTCAACAAATCGATGCCTAATCGGTGTCATTGAGAATGCTTATTGTTATTGTTGAATGTCCTTCTCAGCACAATAATACTCACAATGCCTCTGTTTATCTATATCCATGCAATTGTTGGCCAAGTATCTTCGATATGTGGCTCATAATCACCGCTCAGTGTGTTTGGCCCAAATCCCGCTGGTGATTTTGGTAATTTGCAGCTAACCTATGTGCTTAAAGTTTGTATCCTAAAAATGTCAAAATAAATACCATTAAAATTCGTCAGTTTTTTAATTTTAGTAAATTATTTTATTTGCTGAAGCTAAAAATAACTGCTGAATTCTCTTAATTCTAAGCTTTCTACCTACGATTTGAATTGTACTGTAGCAAGTTTTCGTTTAAGAATCGTATTTATGGCTCTATAAAATGCTGGAAGATTCTTTAATTTACGCAGAAAATCTCGTTTTGCTATTATGATATGGCTCAGCATTTAAGCTTTAGCTTTTTATGTTTTAGTTTTACAGGTAGATAAACAAGTAGAGACTTTTAAACGTCATCTCATACTGCTTTTATGACTAGTTTAAGTTGGAATTTGCGGTTTGTGCAGCATAAACATTTTAAAGGCTAACGAAATAATGGGAAAAACAATCATATTTATTAAATATATTTCACATACTTAATATAAGTTTTATATGGTTTTGCTTTAGACTAAAACTTTGCTCATTTCCTGAAATTCTAGAGCGCAATTCTATGCTTGGAGCTGATTACCAATGAAATTTTAAGGCTTGCTTCGCCTGACTTTGTTTTAATCAATAATTCCGTGACCTTCTCCATGGATTTGGCTTAATCTCTTTCACTTGACTTCGACACGATTTGGCTTCAAGTTTATTTACAGACAGCGCCAATAAGAAGACATGGGCGAAATGAACACTTGAGATAACTAAGCCTTTCAATTTATATTCCAAGTAAAGGATGCGCTTTATTGTTAATTGTCCAAATAGTTATTTCCAAGTTCATAATCTTCTCAGTCTTTAAATTAAATTTCTGGCATACTTGCAATTTAAGCTGCAAAGTCTTTGGCCTAACAGAATACTTACGCAATGAATATTTTAACAAGCTCAAAAATATTTACAGCATGTGCAATGGCATTAAGTTGGTCTATTGTCTTTGATTTGTGTTTATTTGACTTTGCGTTGAGGTGGCAAAGATATTATGTTCTGGCTTGTACTATACGTATGTATGTAATGGCATGTTTACAGGCCCACACAAAAGGGAAATTGAGCGCAAATAATAAGCATTGAAAATGATATTGACTCAAGGCAAGGCGATTAGCTTCGTCCTGCTGCTCTTGCCAATTTCTCAGAGTCAGGGGAAGGGACAGAGAAAGAGGGAGAAAGTGGCAGCTCAATTTATGCAAGAAGAAGCAACGAAATGCCGGCAAACAATTATCCAGATAAAACGTGATTGATTATGTAAGCATGGTCATGATACCGCTTACCCCACTTACTCCGCTACCCAACACTGCCAAACCTCAGCCCCCCAACCAAGCCAAGCCGCCACATTTTTTTAGCAACAACAATTTCTTGTTGAGGAAGCGTAAGAGCCATAAAGCTGCGAGTTTCTTGGCCTATTTCTGTTGGCCAAAATTTTCAATCAATTCAATAATTAGATGTCCTTCTATGAGCTCAATGGAGCGTGCAAATTTTCAATCAAGTCCAAGTCCAAGTCGAAACCTTCCTCCCCCAAACATAAAGTTTGTGCTGCAATAAAAATACTTGAACTTGCTACTCGTTCGTTTTGAGTTGGGAGGCGATTCGACGTCCAAATCGGCATTGGCATCGAGTATCTGAAATCTACTTAACCAAATTGATGACAATGCGATAAGTCAGGCGGCGAGTTAAGCCGCTTAAATGCTTATAAACTGCCAGTCGAAACCAACACACAAAAAATATGATTCCCCATTAAGCCTAGCGCAGAGTTTACGCAGTGCAGGGGTGTAAGGGGTGCACGGAGGGGTACTACGGGGTCTCTACGTCTTTTTTGGGGCCTGGCAATGCGAAGGAAATAATATTGGGCATGCATATGCTGCTGCTGGGAAAGCTCAAGCATAAATTGTTGTCATGCCAAGGCACATTAAATTCAGCAATGGCACGTACAACAATTTCAAGCTCTACCCAGCCCCCCTTCCCCTTCTGCTCCTGCGTTTGTGCCCTTTGACCAGGTAAACGCCAGGTAAGAACCACAGAGGCACAGAGAAAATAGCAGCAAGATTGTCATAAATATATCAAACATTCGCCCGTGCCATAAATAAGCAAATGCGTGCACTTTCTTTGCCATAATTGGCAATTTGCGTTTCGCATTGCTCTCTCTCGTTTCTCGTTAGTTTTTCCACTAAAATATCACTGCTGCTCCCCCCCTACCCCCATCTACCTCATAACTTGCCTCATGTCTATTATGTCCACTTTGTGTCACGGCCTTTGACTTATGCACGCTGATTATACGCAAGCTTATTAGCAGATACAAAAGTGTCACACATATTTTCGAGAGTAGAACGTGGAAATATTGTGAATTACGATAACGAGCATATTTAACAAAATTGAAATTACTCATGGGGAAACAGATTTCATATATTATTTGAAAGTTGCAAGAAATGGCAACATTCTTTGCTTATTTGTTGAATTATTTAAATTATTGCAGTTCGCTTACTTTTAATATTAATCAACACTGTAAATTATTGTTTACTTTTTGCAGTTTGCTTGGTTTTTACATTAACCAACACTGTAAATGCATAGCTTTTGCAATATCGATATCGATGCTCAACTGCGTTAAGTTGACAATCGACTTACAGCGCATTTTAATATCAAAATTTAAATTTGAAATTATAACACTAAATTAAATAATTTATTAAAACAATTAAGTAAAATATTATTTTATTTTTCCAAATTTGTTCTGCTAGTTTATAAAATGTAACAAGTCAAACAATATATTCTTCATATTTTCTCATTTTTGCTTTCACTTCAAATTTTTTCTAGCAGAAATTTCGCAGAGCTTTCGGGTAAGTTATCTGGCTGCATTGTTAATTTATACCTGCCCAGCCAAGCTGCAATTCCAGAAATAACTCAACTTGCAACCTGCCTCAACAAATTTAACTGGGACTAGGGCAGAGATAGAAATGCTAAACAATTCAACAGACGCGTCGAAATAGAAGCTCTGAACCCAAGCTAAATTATATTGTATGTACACAATACAAGCGAGAAATAAAAAAAAATAAAAAACAATATGAAGTAGGGAAAGCGTGAAACGCTTAACACGTGAGCTCTGCTCGCATCCAGAGCACGGCGGAGTAAATCCGGCTGTTTGCCTCGCTGGAGCGAGCGCAGCTAAACTAAACTCATAGCGGATATGATGATGATGCTGATGATTTCCGCAAACAAATATTTCGTTTGTTGTGCTAACAAACAGCAGCAGCAAGGGAAAGGAAAAGGGAAAGGGGGAGAGAGGGAGCGCAGCGTAGGAGCGGCATTCGAAAGCAAAAGTAACAGGAAGAAGGGGCAACAACAGTCACGCCCCTACGCCCACTCCCCCCAACGCAACTGTTGCCGACAGGTGTAAAAGTGCCAGGTGTAAACTAGCTGCTGTTCTAACTGTTTGTATTACTTTTTTTACTATTCAAAAGTCTGTGTGTGTGTGTGTGTGTGTGGGCGTGCTTGTTACCTGTTCCTGTTACCTTCCCTCACCAACAACCTGACCAACACTCTTAGTTTCTACCTTTATATCTACCTCCAGCTTATTGTTGTGCTGTGGTGCTTGTTTTTGTTTTTGGCGGCTTGAAACGAGCTCAGTGGGTTAAATGGAAACATCGCGGGCTGTTTTAGTTATGCAAATGCAAATGGGTTAGGCGCATTCACGTCCGCACCAAATGTGGCCGCAATGTAAACAAAATAGAACAAGTCCGACAAACAAACCACTCACAGCGTGGCCGATCAGTCGCACGCACCCGACTGTAGCATACCCTGCAGCCTACGAAAGACTGCAGCAATGTACCTTCTTACTTTAAACGTACACTTCAAGTGAAACAATAAATTTCTGGGTGGGTCAACAGACTCATTGCAGGGTATAAAAACGTAAATTAAAGTTAGAATGTAATTTAAGTTTACACTTAAGATATCTGAGTATAGAAAAAAAGAAAATAAAATGAAATTTAATAGGTCCAGAATTGCTGTAGGGATTGGGAAAAGCCCAGAAAAGCCCAATCAGACCCACTAAAAAATATTGGTTATTTAAAAAGGGGCTGTTTTGTAGGCCAGTGTAAAAATAGAACATTTAATATTAGGGACGATAGATTCCGAATCAAATACTCGTTAGAGATGATTATAGTCATTGTAGAAAATCTACAAGGGTTCACTCTTGGTATAAGTCCAATGGAGTAAAACATTGGGTAAAAATCCAATTTTTGAACTAATACATCCTAAAGATTTTGAATGTTTTTCAAAAATTATTATAGCTGTGCATATATTACAGCTATGCAAACGTAACATACCCGCTTGGGAAATCAGCTACAGGGTACAAATGAACCGAAAAAAGAAATTATGCTTACAAAAAATGGTTTATATCCAAACAAAGGGCAGCCGTATATAATAGCATGTCTTGTCATCTCTCTGCATATTTCTCAGCTGTCTTGGTCTTCTTCCTGCGCCTGACACTTGCGGATTTAGTACTTCATTTGCCATAACAGTTGTAGCTTTTGGCCAAATAATGGAATGAGGTTACACAGGGCCAATTGCGATATGAGCAGCAGCTTGAGCAACTAAATAAATTGTAATGATGATTAACAGATTGAATGGGATATACATATATTAACAATTCAAATCAGTCAAATCGCTTCAACACTTTTTACAGCACTTCCGTTACACTGCTAAGTAAATCCAGAAAATTGCCTAAGTCAACAACAATTTGCCAGCTTGATTTCCATTTTGAGCTTACACCAATTGCAGTTTCCCAGCTTTTTACGTTTAAGTCATTCAAATTGATTTGTAATAGGAAATATTTTATAAGTCGCTGCGACGCGTCAGCTTTTTTGTCTATTTGCCCTCCTTCTTCTTCTTGGCCCTGTGCATTCCCAGCGTTTTTTTTTTTTTTTTTGTGTGTGTATTTGAGCCATGTGCTCAACAAGATTTCTCATGACATTTGCCCCCTCTGTCATTTCGACAATATATTTCTTGCTTCACGCTAGCTGCAAACAATATTTAATGCAGAGTGTTCCCAATTACAGCTTCAAATTATAGTTCAAGTGTTATTTTGCATATCATGGGCAAGAATTTTGGTGATGTATTAAAAATTAAATTAAATTATAAAAATAAGCATGATATTAAATTAGCATAGCATACTTTTCTGGGAATTTGTGATTTGTAGTTTAAGTAGTTAAGAAAGAAATAGCTGTTATGCACAAAAAAATGATAAAAAATTATGATGATAAATAAATAAACAAAATAACAACATTAAATATTAATTTTTAATTTAATTTAATTTTTGTTTAAAAATATTAGTGTTCGAATATCGACATTATACTGAATTTCACAAAGCAATGAATTTCTAAACCTATAAAAGACTCAAAAATAAGCTAAAAAAAAAGGCATCTATTAAAATTTATTTTTTAAAATGTTTATAATTATTAAAAATAATTATTTTTAATTTTACTTTTGAGCTTATTTAGCATAAGATAGGCATAAGTGAGAAGAGAATCGGTTAATCCTTTCAACATTATTATTGTTAAAATATTGTAGTCTACTTTTTGGAGCGCTTCTAAATTGCTTTTAAGTTCACCTTCATGATTAATTAAGAAAAATTCATTCGTTATTTGCTAAACCGTTGACTATTTTCACTTATTTTTAGTAGAAGCAGGGTATCCTAAGATTGTCAGATTCAGCGATACTCTGCAGTGATTGAAATTGAGAAGAGTTTTGCATACTTCTGGATAGGTCACGGAAGCAGAAGCAACGGCAACAGCAACGGCGATGGCGATGGCGGCGGTAGCAATGTCTTTGGCATTGAATCGTGCCCAAGCTGCAGTTTGTTGTACGTGCAATGGGAGCCCAATAGTCAAAGTTGTCATTTATATGCCCTTCCTTCCACTTCAACGTCATCAATTCCAGCCCCCGCGCCCTTCTAACCGACTGCCATTTGCGCCGAATCTCAGTCTGTCTATATGTGTGTGCCTTAGTGTATCAGTGTGTGTGTGTGTGTGTGTGTGTGTGTATGTGTGGGTGAGCAACTGATTTATGACACTCAAATGAACTTCGACGCTGACTGAATAAATTTCTAGCGACTTTTGTGTTGAGTTCTCCGATTTGTTTTGCATTTTTATATACCCTGTAAAAGAAGCAGCGGGTATGCCAAAAATCAAATTTTAATAATTACTTCATTACATTTATAATTGCATTCATCTAGCTATAAATTACTAAGCGCAGTTTATTAAACTCTAACAGAATTTAAGGGGTATTCAAGCTGTCGCATTATGCAAACATTTGCTTTATTTGCTCTTTGTTGCCGTTCTCTCAGTTGGCCAAGCAAATTCCAATCCAGTGCCAAAAATCTTACTTTTTCTTTCTATTGACCTTTGCTTTACATAAAGCCAAGTCACTTTTTGTATGTACGAGTATATTGTTCTCTGCTCCGATATGCATTGAATTTATACGTCTAAACAATAATTCGTCAACTGAAATCTCAGAAATTCTGTTTTGTTCAGCTTTTTGCTGAGATTGTCAATTTTGACATTTCGGTTGCCAACGCTAAAGCAATAAATATGGAAACTGTTGCTGCTATTTTTAATTAACCAATTCCATAGTTTAAAATCTAAGAAATTATGCATTTAATATTCATTTAATATTAGCAAGTGAAAGCCTTTTCATCGCCGAATAAAATAATCTCATTTATTCAATTTCAATTGGAATTCGGCCAGCAAGAGTTGAGCCAGCAAGAGTTGGGCCAGCGAAAGATGGCTGATAATCATATCAGTAAAACATTGTAAAAGGAATTATAAAATTAATTAAATTACATTGCTGCAGTAAAAAATTTTAATTCATCAAATAACGCAAAATACAATCGAAAGTGATTTGCTGAAATGAGCAATTATTTCCAAATTGAATTTAACATTGCTGTTAACACTAACAGCTGCTACGGGCTGCTCTAACAGCGCTTAAGCGGGGTAACAGAACAACCAACAACTCCGAAAATGTGCGGCGAAAGCTAACAGGAGAATATTAACAGACATTTCTATTACATGGTTAGCATCTGTTAAATTGCAATGTAAAAGAGCAGCTGAAATTACCCGTTTGTCCTTTTCGTTGCTGGTTCTGGTCCTTGCTATCAGTTAACAGGCGATGTTACCGTTTCATAACCGTTTCAACCCTGCATGTTATGCCCTCTGTTGACAACTGCAAAACTTGCAACAGTAATATATTTATTCAAGCCACCTGTTGGCTGTTTGCTTATGCAACGGCAGCGCCATCTATCGAAGCACTTTGTAAACACAACCTGGTTTTGGTCTCGCTCAATAGGATGATGCTGAGTTATTGACAATGCTAAATCAAAGACACGAACCTGCGAACCATCGTCTGTTAAGCCACAGTTGCCACAATGGGCACAATGTCCTTTATTTTTGGTGTTATTTTTAATAAATTGGTTTTGAGAACTGTAATTAATACGAAAACAAAAGGCAATTGAAATTCAAATTTGTTTTATACTTGTCTTCAACTCTGTTTATTATGCAAAAATCCTTCGTATTACATTTAACTTACATAACTTGGATTTAAAACTGAAATTCAAGTCAAAAAACATAGCTGACTAATAAAAACACGTTCTGTAGTCGAGAGTCTTTTGAGGAAATGCTTGCTTGCCACACAATAACTACAGTATGATAAATATATTATGATTACAGAGAAACGATTTAAAATATCTAAATAGTAGCTATGATTTTGTTTTCTTTTATTTGCGCTGAGAAATGCAATTGGAAATGTACTTTGCTCGTTATTTAAATTAAATAACTTTGAATTATGTTAAATATTTCAAATAGAGATACAATGCATATTTATCAAGTCTTAAATGTCATGCAAATAGAGATACAATTCAATTTATTAGTTACAATTTGTAGGTTTACAAAAATTTCGGTAATTCGTAAAACTCGGGATGTATTTGTATAGACAAATATCCTTTCCCCTCGTGTGGAAAAGATCGTACAAAATATACTCGCGAGTCCAATTACAAAGTATATAGAAAATATAATAGGTTTTATCTTCTCTACATTTGTTCGACTTTACAACTAACTGCTGATTATGTGTGTAATTCACTAAGTTGTAAACTGCGTATTAATTAAGAATTTGAAGTAATTAGACCCAACAGATGTTGTTGTTGAACCCATAAAACAAGTGTATATATAATGACTGCAATAGGTCGTTCTACCTTCAGTTGACTCTGGGCCGAAACAGTTGCATTTCAAATGGTTTTGACTATAAACGCCTTGTAGTTGGTTTGCTTTTAGTTTTTTGTGGGACTTTTGTTTGCTGTTCGAAATGTTGCTATGTAAAAAACGTGCCGGACGCTTAGAATCATTTGAGTTTGGCGTACGCATCGACCTTTTTGTGGAATTGATTGTAGTACTCGAGGGCAGCATTACGCGTCTGGTTCAGCGCCTGATTGATATTCTCCGGAGAGAAGCGACCGCTGCAAAGAAATATAGTACGGATTAATATATATAACGTTACAAATCTCTATATTTAAAATAGGTAAAACATCTATAATGGGTGCTATCGATAACTAGGCAATCGATAGTGATCGCCATCAACCGATTGCTGTTGCTAATCGTTTAACACATAACTTTACTTTTAAAACATGGATAACTTCTGCATTCTTTAGTGGCCGCTATCAATAATAATCGATTAACGTCTAAATAATCAAAATCAACCAATCATCGTCCTGATTAAGAATGTACAGTAGAATCCGGTTATAGCGACATTCAAGGGACCGACGATTTTACGTCGTTATATCCGGAAGACAAAATCCATGATTTTGCTTCTTTTTCGTATTGAAAAACACAAAATCCATGATTTTGTTTGCTTCTTTTAGCATCGTTAAAGAAATCAAATTTTCCTCTTTAAAAGTTTTTTTTTTTATCGGCACGTCGCAATATCCGGTTGAATTGTGAAAAATCTCGTCGTTATAAGCGGTTTGACGCTAAAAGCGGAGACGTTCTAAGCGGAGGCCCTTTCATATAAGTTTGTATGGGGACCAACCAAGCCATCGAGTTTTCGTCGCAATAACCGGACGGACGCTATAAGCGGCGTCGTTATAACCGGATTCTACTGTATATACTTTGTGGGGTCTACAAAGCATGTTTCTGCCTGTTACTTACATTTGCACAAATTTATTAACCCATAATAAAAAAAAAAGATAATTAATACTAACTTCATTAGCTTTTAGACAGCTAGAAACTATTAGTAATATTTTAAATTATTTAAGTCTTAAGTCATTTTTTTGCCTCTTACATTTAAATTTAAATTTATTTAATTTTTTAATATTTTTTTTATGCTTTAAACTTTAGTAAAATTTTAAATTTAAATAGCATTTTTGTATTGTATTTTTAATTTCACTGTCGACTGCTTTTAGTTCACATTAATCTAGTAAGAACGGAGTAAATCAGTCGGACGGAAGGCTACAGTCGAACGTAACCGACTTTATATTTCAATAATCAACTACAAAATTAATTTAAATATTTACATCGTCGACAAACATTTCTCTTTTGCACCCACTTAACAGAGCCTTTTGTACTTTTTTAAGTACAGGAATTAAAAGTAATAAGATATCGTTCTACTTACATTAGAACCTTCTCCTTGATCAGCAAGGCGGACTTGTCGTAGCTGCTGACAACGAAGTCCTTGGTGCCCGCAGCAAATGCCTCCAGCTTCTGTGAGGAATTGGGCACATATTGGTCGATCTGCGTTTGAGAAGAGCGGGAGAAAGCCAGAAAGGCAAAAGGTTAGATCTTTGTGTTGTATGGAAACCGGTTTAGAACTTTCATAAAATCAAACAGAAACCAAAACTGTTATGCATGATGTCAGCGTAGAGCGATACTTACAAACTTGGCTACCGCTGGCCACTTGGAACGCCAAATGTTGAGGCCATTCGTGAAGGCGTTGCAGCAGGCGTTGCGCAGCAGTTTCCATACATCGATGCCAGTTTTCACCGCCGGCTCGGCATAGGGTGGCACATGCTTCTCCGCCCACTTGTAGCCCCTGGCGCTGGCGCCCATTGTGGCATACCAGCCGCGTTGCACATGAGGTAGAAGTCCGGCGTTCTTCAGCGCCTTGCCCGTTGCGGATTTCTCAAAGACGCCCTTGCCATTGACCTCCGTGTCGTAGCAGAGGGCGCCAGCGATGAGGGCCACAATGAAAATGCTGCCCAGCACCCACTTGCAACAGCCGCATTTCTTTTTCTGTGCCGCACTCTGTTTGTTCTTTTTCTGTTGTGCGGTCGTCTTCTCCTGTATGCTCTGCAAAGCAACACAAAATAATGATATGAGATAAGCCGTCAGTAGGGGGATGGAGTGTAGAGAGGGGGGGTTTGTTTTTGTTACCTTCTTTGCAACAGCTGCTTGTTTGCCCTGTTTGTTTTGTTTGGGTTTAACCTGAGCCATTTTATTTACTATTTAATTTCAACTAAAGGCAGAACCAATTTCACGCCTGCTGTGCCATTGAATAAATTAAATAAATTACAAAATTGCAATTAAGTGCTCATTTACACGATGATGTTTTTGCATAAAGAATTGCCATGTTATCTTATCCCCCTCAACACCCCCTGGCAATTGTTACAAAAACTTCATGCAATAACTTCATCGTGTAAATGCAAGCTAAACACGAAAACGACTTTAGCTTCAATTGTGTTTCACAGCGAAAGAGAGAGACAAAGAGAGCTTTGACGGCAAGCGAGCTTTTCTAATTGCCAATTGCTTAAAGCAATTAAGCAAAGCTTACACCTATTGCTCAGATATATACTATATACGATATATGTAGAATGCACAAACAATTTCGCACGTATCACAGCTTCGCAAAATGACGAATGATAGGGCAAAAGGCGCGCAAGACACGGCGTCTCGCATGCAAAGAGAGTGCAGAGTGGAGCGAGAAGCGGAGCGAGAGCAGCAGCTGCCTGCGTCACAAGCCCAGTTGCCAATTGAGCATACGAATGGGCACCAAGAAATATGCTCATTATTATTATTATTTAAATGAATAATAATAGAAACTACAATACTGCTAGCATATATACATAAAACATAGATATTATGTCAGCACCGTAACGATTATAATTTTTAAAATATAGATTATAATAACATAATTAAAGTTATTTGTTTATTTATACAAAAAAATTTAAGACAACTTCTGTTCAATTTATTGAACTTTTAATCTAATAAAAATTACCTTCCAATTAAAAAATTATCTTTAAATTTTGTTATAACAATCGAAAATAATAAATTTTTTTTTATATTTCGGTTTTAACAAAAACTAAGATTACGGCAAATAAGATATATAAAAAATATAAGATATAAAAATCCCTCTCTTCCCGTAGTCTTTTTCGGGCCTCGATTTTCTTAGACCTCATAGCTTTTATTTACGGTGCATCATATACATATATTATATATTAAATACACACAACAAATTTTAATTAAGTATACAAGAAAACTCTAGCATTCATGGGTTTAAATCTTATTAGAGCGATAAATAAGCAGCATTTACATTAAAAATCATCAAATCCTATTGGAACTGAGCACTGAAAAAACACCAGCTTTAGCACAATTGTGCCAGCTGTGGGCACAGGGCAGCAAAACATGACGCGTCATCACCTGAGCATCTTGGGCATTAAGAGAGCCCAAGAGCGTATAAGAGAGTGAGAGCGGCGGATTAACTGTGATATTGTTTAATCTAAAAGAGCATAATTATATGTATGTATGTGTGTATGCATGTAATACACATTTGTAATAGAAACAAAGCCGACAGTTGAATGAACTGAAGGTGAAGGTGAGGTGGGGTGAGGTGTAAGGTGAACTTGGCGACACTTGCAAGAGAAAAGGAATTAAAAAAACTAAAAAAAAAAAGTCAAAAATTAATTAAATTAATACGTAGCCAAATTGAAAGCAGAGAAAAGTGAAATGCAGAGAATCCGAAAATACAAACGTTACCGACGCCACGTGTTGCAGAAGAAAATGGCCAAAAAGAGAGCGAGAGAGGAAAACTCGTTGTTATGCTGCTGCTGGCGCCTATGACGTGGTGGGGGAGCGGTCGGGAGCTGCAACGCTAAAGAAATTCTTATCTTTCGAACCAAAAAAAAAAAAAAAAATCGAAATAAAATGGGAATAAAATCGGAATGACACCACCACCACCATCATCACCGTTGCTGCGCTGCGCACAATCAACAAGGGTGTAGCAGGCGAGGGGCGGGGGCATGAACAGCCAATCGCAGCTATAACACATCAGCCATACAGCCAAGCGACGCTAGATGATCATAAAAAATATGTAGCTGCTGCTGCGATAAGCCCAGCATGCATACATACATACATACACATATATATATGTACACACACACACATGCACAAATTAGCGGCAAAAAGTGGTCAGCCTGCATGGCAACGCCGACAGAAAAAAAACTGCATACATACAAACAAATTTCACTAAAAAACACACACACGTAGTTAAACGCACTTTGAGCTACAAATTAAAAAAGAGAAATTAATAAGCGCCCGGCAAAAAAAAAAGAAGGTTTATACGTCGCAACGGCGTCTACGTTTACACGTCAAAGCTCTGCTCTTTCTATCAACTCTACAATTTGCTTTTATCTATTTGCAATACTTTGCAACACAATTGAAACTTTGTTTTTAATTTATATTATTGAAAAGTATTCTGGCAGCAAGAGGAAAAAATATACTTTTTTGTTGTGCAGCTTGCAATAAACTGGCAATCAGCACGCTGCGCACTCACAATGGCGTCATGCCATTCACAACGCACGCAAACACAAGCGAACAGCTGCTCGCAGTGTCAGTGTGACCAGCGCACCCCAATTTTAAATGTTAGCCGTTACCTTTAAAACCAGCTCCAGCTTATCAATGCATTTTGTTTTGTCCTTGCGCTTGGGATTAAGCAAATCCGCATTCAGATTATCCAACTGATTCAGGAATCCATCAAAGGCTGCCGATTCGGCCAACGAGCTGGTGCTTTCGTGCCAATCGTTGACTGTAAATAAATAAATACCAACAAATTAATTAACAATTGCCAGATATAGTCAGATATTTAGTATGAAGTATATGTTTAAATAGTTTAAAAGTTATGCAATAAATAAATACAAACAATTGTGCAGTATTAAATATATATTTAAATAGTTCAAAATTTACATAAAAAAATCTAGATAGAAAACAAAAAATAAATAACAAAAATATATTCAGTATACCATATTATTAAAATTAAATTTGTGGTTAGCAGCAATATAAATCTAAATCAGAACATAGTTTGATTAATAATTTGAGCTTGAAAATATATGATTCAGCATCTCTAATGTTCAGTTTTGGTTTCGCTGTGGGCTTATCAGGGTATTATTTTATTAAATTAATTAACAACCCAAAATTCAACCTTTTTGTCTAAACAAAATAAAATTTTAATGTTCAGTAGCTTTTAAAGAATTCTTAATATTCTTCCAACTAAAAATACCAGGGCAATGTACTTATTATTTTTACCAGCCCCTATATCTGGTTTTTAGCTTTAATCGACGACCACAAGCTCTATATTTGAATTGAAAAATGCTTACATATATTAAATACTTTTAATAAAATAAATTGGTTTTGTTCTTTTATATAATTATAAATAATATAAGTATGAATAAACGGTTTTTTATTATGTGGATGATTTGTGACTATTTAACCGAAAAGTTTAGTTTGGACCGGTTCAATATTTTTGGTACAAGGTAAAATAAATTTAGGCATTTCGGATCGATTCAGACCAAGTTGCTATGTTTACTTACCTATCGCTTGGAGCAATATCAAACTGGGCAACTGTTGCTTCTTGTAGTTCATGCACCATACCACAAAGCAATCGTCGGCTCCGCTGCTCAAAAGACATCGGATGCAGGCTTCGATCTCCGTGCGCTGTTTGCTGTTGTTTGTAATCTCCCGGAGCAACGTTAAAAACAGGTTGGAATGACGATTGGTGCTTGCAATGAACAAATTCTGCGGGCAGAGATCATTTTGGTTGATCAAAAATTATGATATGTTGGAATCGTTTTGAATCCAGTCAATTGAACGACTCAGGAAACTGAAGGAACAAAACTTACTCCTTCATTCTCGTTCACTGACTTTAAATTAGGTCACTTACTGACTCTCTATCTAAATCTCGTTTACAGATTCTTTAAATTCCGCTCGCAGTCTCTTCAAAAAATTGTTTACTGACTCTGATTCTCGATCTCTATCTCCCTTTAAACTTTAATACCTTAGAAGAGGTTTTAACCTCTGAACTATACGAATTACAGAGCGACCCTCTCAACGGTTCGTTCGCTTAGTGACTCTCTGGGAGATTCGTTCGCTGAACTACTCTATTAAGCGATTCTTTCGCTGAACGACTCTCCGAATGGTTCGTTCATTGAACAATTCCTTCGCTGAACGAATCTCTGAGCGATTCGATTCATTCACTTATTGACCTCTTTGAACGAGTAGTTTACTAAACAACTTATTGAATGATTCGTTCACTGAACAACTCTCTGAACGATTCGTTTACTGAACGGCTCTTTGAATGGTTCGTTCATTAAACAACTCTCTGATCAATCCGTTTACTAACCCACTCTTTAAACAATTCTTTCACGGAATGACACTTTCAAAGATTAGTTTACTGAGTAACTCCCAGCACGATTCGGTTACTGAACAATTCTATAAACGACTCGTTTACAGAGCGACCCTCTCAACGGTTCGTTCGCTGAACGACTCTCTGAGAGATTCGTTTTCTCAACTACTCTATTAAGCGATTATTTTGCTGAACGACTCTCCGAATGGTTCATACAGTGAACAACTCTCTAATCGAATCGTTGACTAAACAACGAACGATTCTGAACGATTCGTTCGCTGAACGACTCTCCGAATGGTTCGTTCATTGAACAACTCTCCAATCGATTCGTTGACTAAATAACTCTCTGAACGATTCGTTCGCTGAACGACTCTCTGAGCGATTTTGTTCTATGGACGACTCTCAACGATTCATTCACTTATTGACCTCTCTGAACGATTAGTTCACTAAACAACTTATTGAACGATTCGTTCAGTGAACCACTCTCTGATCAATTCGTTCACTTAAAACCTTTTAAACAATTCGTTTACGGAATGAATCTTTCAACGATTAGTTAGTTCACTGAGTAAATCCCAGCACGATTCGGTTAATGAACAATTCTTTAAACGATCCTCGAATGAAATTACTAACCACAACTCTAGTACCTATCGTAGTTATTGTCATTGATTGTCTTACCAGCAACATAGAGGCGCTGCGTTTAAGGCTCAGCTGCAGTTCCTTGGCCATGTTGTTGTAGTTGGCGTTCATGGAGTTGTAGCAGGCAAAGAACTCCGGCTGGAGCATGGACAGCGATTCCGTGGAACGTGCAACAGCTGCACTTAGGAGACGTTCGACGTGCTCCACGATGAACTTGCTGAAACTCTTCAGTTCGATTATGGGCAGCATGAGGTTCTGCCAGACCTTAACGCCCTCGTTCAGCGACTGATGGCCCCCTTGGCCAATGGCCCAAAGTATGCTCAGGCAGATGTTGCTGCGATTCTGATACGAATTGCGCAGCAGCGCCGTCTTGGCCAAGTTATGCGAACAGATACTTGGCCAATTTTGACCAATCAGTTGCAGCATAAACTTATAGCCGGTTACGATCTGGCCGCTGTTCATCTCGGTGGCCATGCTGTCCAGCAACGTATAGAAGAAATAATCCAGATTCGTCTCTCCCACGCTCCGCAGGAAATCCAGAATAGTTTGCCCCAACGCAGCGCTGGCCAAAGTGTTGGGATACTGAACGCTACGTCCCGAGAATACCGGATCACACTCGAAGGAGAGCACTTCATTCAAATAACTGGCGATCTGCAGGAAATAATAATGAGATTAGTTAAAGACTACGAAGAAACCTTATTATAAAATGAGAGCTAAACTAAAATAAATATTGTTTTGTTAATATCTCTCGTGTTTATTAATCGATTTCAATGGTAGAGATAGGTGTAGATTATGGTCTAGAATATATATTCCGATTTACAACCTTTGCGCTTGGGAAAATCGGCAAAAATTTGCGGTATTCCGGTGCCGAACCGGTTCGTTTCGAAAGCGGTTTTAGCCTTGATTAGTGGTATTTACTTACATGGCTCAGCCAACGCAATTCGGCGCCTGGACAACTAATTTTGACCTGCGCCACCTGGGCCAGAAAATCATCGGGTGTTATTTGTTTCATGGCCTGTTCCATGGATTTGGGTTTCGTCCTGGCTGTCGTCGTCTGCTTCGGCTGCTTTTTCGCAACCTCCGCCGTGGATTTCGATTGTTTGCCCTCATGGGGTTTATCTTTTTTGGAAGCCAGACTTGACACGGATTTGGCAGGTGAATGCAGCTTTTGGTTGTTGTTGTTGTGGCCATTTCCATTACCATTTCCATTCCCGTTGCCAAAGAGCATCTGATATTGCTGAGTTGGCACTAAAAATAAATGGGATTAATAGGCGTACAACATAATATCATATTGTAGATATGTAGAATGGTAACTAACTATAAAAACTAACAAATAATCTGGCTCTGATTGGGGTTTCCTCAATCCACGCAAAAAATGCTGGATTTAGTTTTCATTTTATTTCAATTTTATTTATCCCAAGATTATGCTTTTATATTTTAAACTTATAATATAATTTTTTTATTAAGGTAATTTTTTTAAAGTTTTGATATTTTATTCACAGATTATTCTTTTATTTTTGAAATGTTTAATTTAATTTTTTCTTAATTTAAATGTTGTGCCTAATTTTAATTTGTATTTTAAATTCACTGTCGACTGGTCGTTGTTTAGTTAAATAATTAAATAGATTAAAAAAAAAACATTTTTCTCAGTGTATTCGAAATTCTTACTCCGTTCATCCACGCAGTTAATGCTGCAACTATTTTTCTTTTTGTTTCATTTAATTTTTAACTATTTATTTTGTATCCTCAGATTATCCTCTTATATTTTAAACTTTTAATTTAATTTTATTATGAATCGACATCGAATAAACAAATCAATTTAAAAAAACAACAACAATTTTTCTCAGTGTACTTGAAATGCTTACGCAGTTCATCCAGATTGGGCATCTGGGCCGCGATGCGTTTCTGCTCCGTATGGGCAATAACTTTCCGCTCCAGATTCTTCTGCTTTCGCGACTTGGACACGACTTCCCACTCATCCGCTGGCGCCTCCATTTTTTAACTGCAGGTGAAATTGCAATTGCAATTTAATTTAATTAGGGAATGCAGCGAGTGTTCAAAGCCGGCAGTAAACAGATAAATAAATACTCAAAAAGGCAGGCGGCCGTTTTACAGCACTGTTCGTGCTCTTTTGAAAAGTTTGGAAGAGAGCAGTTGGTAGTTAACAGCAGGCGCTCTCGATTAACATTGCAGCAAAGCACTAAATATTGCCACTGCCTCGGCGGCGTGTGCGGTATTTGTTTGGCAGCGCTGGTCACACTTGCTGGCCAATTTAAATTTGGCGCAACGGTTTTTGTTCAGATAGCTGTTGTTTGGTTTGGGCTTTTAATTGATTTATTTATTTATTGATTTAATTTTTTTTATTTATTCATTAAAATATTTATTTATTTATTTATTTATATACAAATTGTAGAGACCGACTAAAATGGAAATATTTTGTTGAAACTATTTTTATGAAATTATTTTTACTTATTTAAATATTTGTTGCTGTCGCGAATATTAATATTAAAAATATATCATATGTTAAGATATAAGTAAATACTTTATAAATAATTGATTTTACATATTGTTCATTCAAAATATGATTTAAATTAACTTAAATCTATAAATTAGCAAACGTCCGTTACTTGAATGTATTCAAACGTTTGCGCACTTAATTTGGTATTTAACCATGGCCAGTAGACGGTGGTATTTTTGGTATTTTTGACGGTGCGCTGTTAGCGTGGCATTGCGGTCACACCGAAAGACGTTAACAGCCGTCAATTTGCGTGGAAATTTCGAGCCGAGCAGACGTACGTCGCGGACGCCCTTACGTAAAAACGCGGTCTTCGTACAGTGCAACCATTTTACTTATATATACATACACACATGCATGTGTGTGCGTGTGTATGAGAGTGTGTGTTTGTGTACGCCAAGTGAAAATAAGATTGCAACAGCAGCTGCAGTAAATAATCAAATATTTTGCGCAATTTTGTGAAAACTTGTGTTGTTGTTTGTGCCAAGCTTATTAGCAACAACAACAACAACAACAAAAACGCCGCCTGCTGTTTTTAGCGCATCTGTGCATGTGTGTGTGTGTGTGCGCGCGCGTCAGTGTGAGCTACGAGCTGTGAGAGTGTGAGTGCGAGAAGAGAGCGCCTAACAATTTGCCGCTAAAGCAGCTGAGGGCAACAGAAGAAGCAGAGCAGACAGAAGACCAGCTGACGAGACGACGACGCCGACTGCGACAGCGACTGCGACGTCAACGTCGTCGATAAAACGAAACACACACACAGACACACAAAGTTGAGAGTCAACGATCGATTTGGCGTGTGCGTGTGTGCGGTGTATGTGTGCATGTGTGAATGTGAGCAAACTCGAATAAATCGTTATCGAAATTTAAATTGAAATCGATATCGATATCGCTATCGAAATACAAAAGCAGAGCATTGTGCAAAGTGTAACACGTGTGCCGTTCTCTCTTTCTCTCTCTTAACGCTAATTGCGCTCGCGACTGCTCACAATTGGCAACGACAAGAGAAACAAAAACAAGACAAAACATGTCTACAGTACCGCTGGCCATCAAAACGGAGGAAGTTATTCTAGAAAACGCCGAATACAACAGCGCAGAGGAATTGGATGAGGATTTACAGTAAGTGCGCTCCTTCTATCTCTCTCTCTCTGTTTCGATAGATTTATCGATAAACTTGTAGGTGTCAGTATATCGTATTAAAATTCACTGATCTAGCCGGATAACGGTACTAAGAATGAGGGATAAAAGCAAATTTGTTATTCAAACAATCTCGATAACCGATAATAGCATAACTACAATCTATTTGTTCTTAAATAGATTTTTATGAAACTAGCTAAATTGCTTGTAGTGTTGGGATAATTGTAAATATCCAGGTAGGGCTTGTATACCACTAATATCGATATTGATGCCTTTTTGCTTTAAATCGATATTTATGCCTTTTTGCTTTCGATTCTATTCTCATTAAAACTAATGAAATTGTTGAAAAAAAATTTTTCAATTTAAAAAAATTTATTAAAAATAGTAAAATATGTGAAATCATAAAAAATTATTAAAATTCTTTATATGTTTTTTTGTAATAATGACAGTAATATTTTCTAAAATGGACTTAAATTTTTACCCATATACATTTTCAAATATAACTGAATATAAAGTTTATTATTTAAAAATAGTTAAATATTTTAAAAACTATCAGTTTATTTAAATTTTTTTTATAAAAACTCAAATATTTTTGAAAATAACAGATTATTTAAATTCTTAACAATTTATCTTTTTAAACAAAAACAAGGAAATCTTTTCGATACTGTACATATCAATAGCCGAAAGCCTTGACGATAGTTTCGATATCAACAACGATATCGATAAAATGTATATTGCAACGATATCATGCCGACACTAATTGCATACAAAGTGAAATAAACAAAAGCTGCTTGCATTTGGCTCGTTTATTTTTTTATCACGCAAATTATCGATTTTTATGTCCAACTGTGAGTACGACGAGCCTGCTCTCTCGCTCTCTCGCCCTCTCTCCCTCTCGCAGAGAGAGCGAAGACAAACGTACAATTTTGCCGCCTGTTTTGCCGCACAAAACAAACGCGGCATAAAAACACCACCACCAATGCAAACAGCAGAGACACAAACACACACACACACACACTCGCATACAGACACAGAGAGAGATTGAGAGAGAGAGAGAGCGGCAGACAGACATATGGAAAACGTATGGCGTTGACAGACACATTCCATTCCATTCCCACAGCATTCCAATCCATTCCATTCTGCCCGTGTTTCAGTTGCTTGCCAACGTTTCGCTGGAATGACGCTACTATTTTTTTTTTCTTCTTTCTTTCTTTCTTGCTTGCTGCTCTTTTGTCTGTTGCTGTTGCTCCCCCTTCCCTTTCTGTTGTTGTTTTTACGTTACGTTTTACACTCGCCATGTTTGAGCAACGGCTGTTTTCTCACATTTATTTCACACAGCAGACGCGCCTACACTGCCGTCCAAAATATTGCGCCAGCTGCCTTTACGATCTCTGCTCGTTCTCTCTCTCTCTCTCTCTCTTTTTCGCTCTGCTGCTGCTGCTGCTCAGCTGTCGCTGCGCTTATCAGCGCTAATCAGCAGCGAGTTTCGCTAGTTGCGCTCAAATCAGCTGTACCGGCATATTTTGCCATAATCAACCGAGCGAGCGAGCGAGACAAAGAAAGAGCGAGCAAGAGCGTAAATATTTGAGTGCATGTGTCTGTATGTATGTATGTGTGTGAGCAGAGAAATGTACAGTTGTTGCTGTTGTTAAGATAAATTTTAATTGCTTGCAAAAACTTCATCGTGTAACCGCGAACTTGGTTTACACGGCGAAAGTAATGCCGGCGCTTTATCAAAATCATATGGTTTACACGTCACGAGCAGCGTTATCACACACACACACACCAATACACGCACAGCCAGTCAGCAGGCTGAGAGCATGACGCAAAAGAAACCAATTGCCCTGCCCCTGCCTCTCCTTCTACCTCCTTTCTCTTCTCATTTGCTCAGCTGAGCTGCGGCATGCGTGTGTGTGTGTGTGTGTGCCTTATCAATATGGCTGGCAGATGTTTGTATGTATTGCATTAGTATAAGTGCCAGGCTTGCTGTTTACGCTTATCAACACTGGCTGCTTTTATTGTTCTGCGAAAAACAGCTGTAAACTGTGTTGCTATTTATACATAGAAATGTTCACATACAAACATACATATTTACTTTACTGTGCTGTGCATGTTATTTTAGCCAGCAGTGTAAACATTGCGATTCGCTGGCAAATGCGTTTGGAAATGCAACAACAGCTGCCCGGCTAAAAAGCGCCTTGGCTAAAAGTCTCCAAACAGTTGCATATGCTCTCGCTCTCCCGCTCACACATATGCATGCATGTGCGCGTGTGTGTGTGTGAGTGTGTGAGTTTCGCTTGCGTGTGGCGTCATTTCCGTTTTTCCCCACTCACTGGAAGACGACGTCAGCAGCGACGCAGGCAGCGACTGCAACCGCAGCCGCCTTTGAGCGAAATCTCGCAAGTGTGTGAGAGAGAGCTGCTGCTTGCATTTGTTGCTCTTTTTTGCTCTCATCTTGCTTTTGTTATGACTTTGCTGCACTGCTGCCAAATAAGCTTTTTTCCAGCCAGATCTGGCTGTTTTTGAAGAACGTTTGCTGCAAAATTTGTGAAAATGTGGTAGCGGTAATTTTGTTAAATATTAATAAATTAATGCTAAAATAAGGAATAATTATAGATATGTCACTTTATAGGGAAATTGTTATTTTTGAATAATTGTTAATTAATATGTAATTTATACAATTGAAGAATTTGAAAATCAGTAAAAATTGTCGTTGAAAAACATGAAAAATATTAAGAATAACTTAAGCTGTGTTTATTTATTAATACTCATGCCGACAAAGCCCAATAAACCAAGAACATTTAAAAAGAGAATTGAAATTAAACATAAAATTATAATTAAATTAATTAAACAATAATATAAAAGAAAATAAAAAAAAAAACCCAATCAGACCATTTATTATTTTATTTTATTATTTTTTAATTATTGTTTAGAAATTTTTTGTGCGCTACCCACAAAATCAGCTATTTTCTATCGTTAGGAAAATGGCAACACTGGCTGTGAATTCGCTGACAAAAGCTTGTTGCGCCGACTGCATGAGAGTAGGTGTGTGTGTGTGTGTGTGTATGCATGTGTGAGAATGTGTGTGTGTGTGTGTGTGTGTGCAAAAGTACAGATGCCGCCGCATCAGCGCAATGCTTTTACTCTTACTACACGTATTTCATTGAAAAAACGCATACACAAAATGCCGCAGCCTAAATGTCGACGGCGCCGTCGACGTCGCTGCCAGCGTCAAATTTGCGAAAATAAAAAAAATGCCAATAAGACAACAATACAAGCGCACAGTGCGAGAGAGGGACGCAAGACAAAAGCTGCTGCGCAAATTTTGGGCGATGTCTGTTCCAAATGCCAAACGTTTCGTCGCGTGTGCCAATTGCCATTGCGTTTCTGCACGTTTCGTTCCCTCGTTCCGCCGTTCGTGCTGTCTGCGAGAGAGTGAGAGTGGGTGGGGAAGCACACGCCAAAGAGTGGCGCAAAGAGAGAGGGAGGAGATTTGGCGTTGTTGATGAAAAACACATGATTTTTCTTATGCTTGCGAATTTATAGAAGACTTGAGGCGAATTATATACAAACAAACATACAGACATGTGTGTGTGTATGTATATAAATAAGTATATCAGCTGTGGATCATTTTCGTTCAACAGCTGTTGTTTCTGTCGTACACACACGCACCCCATATGCGCTCTCTTGCACCTTGCGCGCCCTCTCTCCTCCCATCCACCCACACACACACACACACACACACACACATGGGCATTCATCTCGGATTACCTCATGCGAGAGCGTAACGTATGTATGTATGTTTGTATGTGCTTATGTAACAGTTATGTCTCTCCCCTCCCCCCTCTATGCCCCTCTGCCACACAAATTGCAACGGCTTTTTTCTCGCCGTCTGCTTTGTGTTCTCTGTTTATAATTTTATTGCAAATGTGGCGCCAAAAAGCCGACGCGTCGCCTTGGAAAGACGAGAGGGTTGTCGTCGAGGGGGTTAGAAGGGAAGGGAAGGGAAGGGGTAGGGATATTCTAAACTTTTGTTTATGTTGCGTTCTTGCTGTTTTTGTGTTTATTTTATTATTATTCTTGTTGCTGTTGTTGCAAATTACGCAAGTGGCAAAGTTTATTGCGTTTTATTGCGCATTTTGCTTCTGCTGCCTCTTTAGCCTTCGCTGCGCTTTAGTTGCCTCTTCTTGAGTATTTAGTACGTGACGCCTCAAGCCCCCCCCACCCCTCCCACTCCTCATAATGGCGATCGTAAAAGTGTGACCATATAAAAAACGCATAAAGTTTTGACTACCGAAATTACGGACATCGACGGCATCAGCATCTATTGGGAAATCAATGAAAAGCCTGTTTTCTTATCATTAAATATTCCTTGGCATTGAATTAGATTTGAGCAAGGATTTGACACGTAATATTGATTCTATTTATTCATACTTTATCAATATAATTTTTCCTAATTTATTATAATTTTATTATTTCATAATCTTATTAAGAAAGCAAAATTTTACTAATATTTATTTATTTTTTATTTTGGTATTTGATTATATTTTATTTATTTTATCTTATGTATATTTATGTAATAATGGTAATTTTTTAATTTAATTTATTTCTTTTCTGTTATTTGATTAAATTCTATTTATTTTATTAGTTAATTTTTTTAAATAAATTTAGTTTCGTTAATAAATAAGATAAAATAAAATATAATTTTATTAATATTTATTTATTTTTTATTTTGTTATTTGATTATATTCTATTTATTTTATCTTATAATATTGTAAAAATGTTAATTTTTTTTAATTTAATTTATTTCTTTTCCGTTATTAGATTATATTTTATTTATTTCATTAGTTAATTTTTATACCCTGTGCCCATTTGAAAAATGGGAAAAACAGGGTTAATAACTTTGTCAGAATGTATGTAACAGGCAGAAGGAGGCGTGGCAGACCCCACAAAGTATATATATTCTTGATCAGGGAGACGAGCTGGTCGATTTAGCCCTGTCTGTCTGTCTGTCTGTCTTGTCTGTCTGTCTGTCCGTCTGTTTGGATGAACGCGTCGATCTCAGCAACTACAAAAGCTAGAGATGCCGTTTTGGTTGCTATAGATAGGTAGTTATCTTACGCAAATCAAGTTTATTTCGAAAATTGGATGCCACGCCCCTTTGACGCCCAAAAATCAAAAAAACACAAACAACCTCGAATTTTTAACACAAAAAGTTGAATAACAAGCGTAATATTGAATATAGAAGGTTGTTATTCGGAACTCTGTTGTATTATATTTAAATATCCTCAAAAGCGCATTGAAATCGGTTAAGAAACACAGGAGATATAAGCTTCACAATAGTTGAACTTAAAAGTTCAAAAACAAGCGTAATATTAATCATAGAATGTTGTTATTTGGAATAAACGCTCTTTTTTTATTATATTTAACTATTCTGAAAAGCGCATTAAAATCAGTTAATAAACAAAGTAGATATAAGCTACGCAATTGCCAGTGCAGCCCAGCAGCGCAGCAGCAGCAGCAGCACCGCAGCGCAGCTGGCGTAATAAGCGTAATAAGGGAAGAAGAAGTACTGCTGATACGCTTAGTGTGACAGTTTTATAAAATTGTATATAAAATAAAAGGCACAGGGTATTCTACAGTCGGGCCTGACCGACTGATCTGTCCGACTGATCTGTCCCGTCCGACTGATCTGCCCTGTCCAAATTTTTTTTAATAAAATTTGTTACTTTAATAAATAAGATAAAATATTAAATCTATAAAATTCAAGTTTACAATAATTTTTTTTATTTGTATAATTTTATAACAATTAGAATTTGTGAATTTATAAATTTATTTTCGTTTAAGATTATAGGTATAATTATTATTATTATTATTATTATGAGTTCCCACAAACCTAACCAAATGACATAATTTTTAGGCCATTATCTGGCTTGTTATCTGGGTCAAAAGCAGAGAATCAAAGCGGAACCCGCAACGGATACTTTGTTAACCGAAATAAAGCTGTTTTAATGTAGAGCCGGAACGCAGAAAGTATGGGAATTATTTTGCGTGCCGGCATCGAGAAGCTTTTATGATTGCAAAGAAGAAGAAGAAAAGAGCGTTTGATATGCCGATTGAATAACATTAACATTAACATTAACATTACCGTTAACTTGCTGAACTTTTCGGAAAGTGAAAAGCGGATATAAAATAAATGGCATAATATTTCTGATCTCTTGGGCAGGCAGTTCATTTATCACTCGGTTTACATACTTATATAGCTCAGATTATATAATTCACTTGTTATTTATCTTTATGAATTAAATATTGATGCCGCCCCACCTGAGACCGAGACTGAGACACGGCAGAGTCGCCGGATTCCAGGCAAAAATGATGACGTAAGCGTTGACCCAATAAACGTACATGCACTAAACATACATACATACAAATGTACATATATATAGATATATATAGATATATACTTGCATACAATTTTTGTGCAGCGACTGCAGTGGAAATAACTCGGCGGCGTCGCTCGTGACTTCGGCTTTGTCTGTTAACAGAATTCTGTTTAGCTCTGTGATAGTGTGTGTGTGTGTGTGTGAGAGAATGTGTATGTGTGTGTTGGTTAGCGAAAAGTGGCCAATGAACTACATTGAACTCTGGGGCAGCAGCAGCGTCGGCCCCCGGGCAGCAGCAGCAGCAGCAGCAGCAGCAGCAGCAGCAGCAGCAGCAGCAGCAGCAGCAGCAGCTGTTGTATGTCATGTGTTGCAGTTGTTGTTGTTGTTGCAGTTGTGTTTGTTGTTGTTGTTGATGCGGATGCTGGTGAAATGCAATTTCAAATGCCACAAGACACAAATATTTTTAGCTACAAACACACACACACATGTATGTATGCTTGTATGTATGTTTGTACATGCTAGAAAACACGTGAAAAATGCGCATAAAATGAATAAATGAAAAGCGCAACTTTTACTCGCTTCCATAAAAAAAACAAACACGTTTCATATGCCATAATTCTGCAGCATTTTGATTTAATTAAATAAATTTACTTTATTATTAAATGATAAAAATTATATAATTAAAAAAAATAATTCATTAAATGCATTTCAATTATTAAATAATAAATGTCATCATAAAATATATCGCAACTAAATATTGAATTAATTAAAATTGTTTTATTATATAAATATATATTTTTTTCAACGTTTTGCAGATTTTCAATTGCATTAATATACAAATAAATCCAATTTCATTAAACTATTTTGTAATTAAATAAATATTTGATTTTTATAATTCATATACATAATCTACAAATAAATAAAATTAAATAATTGATTCGAAAATACAAATATAAATATATATAGAAAAATCCTACATTCTTTTGTACATAAATAAATTATTTTATTTATTTAGTTTTTTAAAGTCGACTAAGGCCAGTCGACCATACGAGAAAATTAAATTACAAATTAAAATTAAAAATAATAAAATTAGAATTAAAATTTAATTTAAAAATATAAGATAAGAAAAGAAAAATCTGGGGAAAAAATATTAAAAAAAGATTAAAATATGAAATCAAATTGAAGAAAAAAGAACAAGGTCCAGCATTCGCTGCAAGGATATGGGGAAAACCCAGAAAAACCCAATCAGACCAAGATTAGTGGTTAGTTGTGTTAATAAATAAATATAAAATTAAATAAAATTAAATATTTATTTAACAAATAATACAAATAATAATTATATCAAGTATTTTCCATTGTGTTCTTGTTCTTGTTCTTATCTTGTATAAATTAAATATAAAAAACAATTTAATATTTGGCAAAAAAAAACTCCAATTGGCTAAGGGGCAAATGAAAATTTCTTTCGCTGCATTTTCTTTACATGATTTGGAATGTTAAGTTTAGCTGGCAGCTGTTAAGCTTAGCAGCCTGCACTGTTAATTAACATGATCGCCATCTTAAGCATCTGCAGCGCATGTAAACGAAGCTCCAGGCATAACAGCTGTTACACTCTAATGTTTGTTTGTGTACGTGCCATAAATGCTTGCTGCTGTTGCCGCTGTTGCTGCACTTGTCTCGCTCCATTCAACAGCCTTAGCTGCCGCTTTTCGCAAATGGAAATTCCAGAGCAGCAGCAAGTGCAGCAACATCCGCTTCAGACAACTTTGGCAACATGCTCATGTTATCAAACAGATGCAGGGCATATGCGACTATTGGGCACAATTGAATTCATTGAATTCATTATAAAAATAATAATGAATTCTCATTTATTATTTATTTTATTTTAAATTACTTATTTATTTTAATAACAATTATATCTATTGTTTATTTTTTTAATTTATTTTTTTTTTAGTATTTATTTTTTATTTTAATTTACCTATTGTAATGACAATATTTATTGTAAATTACTTTTTTAAAAATCTTTTATTATTATTTTATTAAATTTATATTTATTGTTTATTTCACTTAACTTACTTATATTAATATTTTACTCATTGAATGATTTTGTTATTTATTAATTTATTTTAATGACTTTTTATGTTACTAATTTGTTGTATTTAATTAATTAATTTTATTTTACTGTTTAGCTATATAAAAACAAGAAAGCAAGAAACTTAAAGTTAGAGGCTCAAGCAACCCTAGCACTTACAGCTGCTACAGGGTATTGGCTCGCAACATGTTGCGATGCGATGAACGACCTTTGTTATGGTTGGTAATGGATGGTATGTTGCTAAAAATAAACCAGATGCAGCTAGACGACGTCTAAGATTTTCTAGCGCTCGCTTTGAACGTTCCTTCTTTGTTCGTTTCTTCTTCTTCTTCTTCTAGCTGTGCTTGTTCGTCTGGAATGCAGTGTTGCAACTCAACACACAGACAGAGACAGAGAAAGAGAGAGAGAGACACACACACAGATACAGCTGTTGCCTCTCCGCTCTAGCTGGAAAACACAAACAGTCTGGCACGCTCATTAGATCTACACACACACACACACATCAGCAGCTCTCTCGCATGTGTGTGTGTGTGTGTGTGTGTGTAGATAACCTGTTTGAAATTCTTGTGCTATTCTTCATGTGCTAGCATAAATTCGACTTTTGTAGCATGGACAACAACCATAGCCTAGGCACAACAATAACAAAAGCAAAACAAAAATGGCCAGCTGTGAGACAGCGCAACAGTGTTGCCAGTTTTCAATTGAGAAAATAAATCTGTTTTTGGCGGGAAGTGCAAAAAAAATAAATCTGAAAAAAATTGACAAAACAAGCCAGAAGACAGCCAAGTTATTCGTAAGGTTTTCCATGTTTTTATCGCAAGTTTTTTTTTTCCTAAAATTGAAGTTTAAACAAATCAATAGTTATTATTATTATTTATAGACAGAAATAACTTTAAATTTTGGCCCAAACTACAAACAGAAATCGTGCAGATTTAATTTTCAAAGTTTCTTCATGGAATAAAGACGGAAAACGAGAAATTAAAAAAAAAACGTTTCTTTTTTACTGTTATTTATTATACTGACATTCTACAGTTGGGTAAACTGGTTTTCAAATTCTGCAATTCCATAACAATTTAAGATTTTGTTTATTATTGAAATAACAATTTCTGTTGATATCTGTTGAGAAATTATATTATGTTTTAAGTTAAAGCTGATATTGGCAAATATCGTTCAAAATAATGACCACAGGCCTATAATTGTTGCTTAACTTAGTGTGAACTATGTTAAATGTAAGAAATAGTTGACAAAAAGCTAAATTAAGTTTTAAAAGATCACAATTCCCGCTTGTCGCTGTTTTAGAGCTTTTCTAGCAAATGCTTTTCAAAAAAAGTTAAATCTAGTGGGAAAAAAGCGGACTTGACAGCAGTGGAGAGAGGGAGAGCACAGCGCTCTCTCATTGGTGTGGCGCTCGCTCGCTCGCTCGCTCTGGCTGTTATGCTGCTGCTGTTGCTGTCGCAGTCGCTGCATTGTTTATGTATTTGTTGTTGTTGTTTATCGCTCTATTGATGTGACGCTCTCAGAAATGCGTCTGTATGTGTGTGTGTGAGCTGCTAAACTAAAACTGAATTGAATGGAATTGTGAATTGTGAATTTATGAATGAATGAATGAGTTTTTTTTTAGCGTGTGGTGAGTCAGAGTCTGAATAAAAAATAAATGAAAATAGTTAATTGCCCTCGGTGCTATAAATAGACAACAATAAGCTACAATTACTATTTATATAGTATAGTAATAATTTACTTATTATTCAAATTTCAACTGAATTATTCCAAGTTTATTAATTTAATTTATTTATTTATTACTCCGATTACAACTGAAGGATTTTATTTCTTTCTTTTACTTGTTTATCGGATTAAAACTAAAGAATTATATTTATTTATTTTATATATTACTCAGATTGAAATTTGAGGATTTTATTTACTAAAGCCTTTTCCTTATGGAGTTTATTTACTTTACCTATTACTCAGATTGCAATTGAACATGTTTACTTATTGAATTTATTTATTTTAACTATTATTAGATTACAATTGGAGGAATTTATTTATTTTATACCTATTGTTCGGATTACAACTGAAAGGCTTTAGTTATATAGTAATTTTATTTGTTTTACCTATTACTCAGATTGAAATTGGAGGACTTTACCTATTGAATTTATTTATTTTAACTAAAAAGTTTAACTTATATTACCTATTACTCTGATTACAGCTGGTGGTTTTAATTTATTGAGCTTATTTATTTTACCTATTACTCAAATTCAAATTGGAAGACTTTACTTACTGAATTTATTTTTTTTTTTACCTATTATTCAGATTACAACTGGAGGATTCTGGAGGGGAGAACACCTACCACATTGAGTACACCACGGAGCCTGCGCATCAGGTTACGACCAGCTCGCAGCGTCGCCAATCGAATATGAGCGGATCGAATACTACGAAGGGCGGAGGAGCAGACGGCGGGGGAGGAGGGGGGCTGGGGGACGGCGGCAGCTCGCCAAGCGGCAAGCCGATACTGGACACCGAGAAGCGCATGAGACGGGAGATAGCGAACAGCAACGAGCGTCGACGCATGCAGAGCATCAATGCCGGTTTTCAGAGTCTGCGCTCCCTGCTGCCGCGACACGAGGGCGAAAAGTTGAGCAAGGTAAGTTCACAACAAATCCAAATTTTAACCTCGGCCAACACCACTAATTGGCTTAAATACGCAATATATATACAAATATGTACTATAATAGGGATTAGTGTTACCAGATGTAGCCAGATTTCACTTACCAAATATTCGTAAATGTGCTTTGAAATAAACATACAAAAATAAGAATTAAAATAAATAATTTATTTAAAGATTTAATGCAAAAAGAATATTAAATATATGGACGGGGCAGAACAGTGGGACGGAGGCTACAGTCGGACGTAACCGACAGTATAAGACCCTTTACTACTACTACTACTATATGTACACACAAACATAATCAGAGGCACACACACTAAGCTACCCGCGTATGCAAGGCACACCACCCCCCTCTGCCTAGTACGGCAAATTGTTAGTTCCATATTTTCGCTGTTTCTTATCCGATCGGAACGAAATTCACAGGGTCAATGGAGAATATCATAAGCTAGTTACGTACCAAATTACAAGTTAATAACTTTAAAGCTATGGTTGCAGTAGCTTTTTGCGGGGGAAGGGGGGAGGTATCCAAAATCTAAAACAAACTCGTGCTGCTCGCGAAATAGGAGAATCTAAATCCCGAATATGGTGTCTCTAGCTCTTATAGTTGCTGAGATTTAGGTGTTCATACAGACGGACAGACAGACGGACGGACGGACATGGCTATATCGACTCGGCTTGTCGTCCTGATCAAGAATATATATACTTTATGTGGCGTGGCACGCCTCCTTCTGGGTGTTACACACATTTCCTCTTTGCACTAAGTTAATAGACCCTTTTTACTTTTTTAAAGTAAAGGGTCTAAAAATAATTATACAAGTTGGGATAAATATAATACAGAAACTAGCTAAAATGCATGTAAAAGTATCGATTTATATCAATAATATTGATGCATCATAACTTTTTCTACTAAATTTCAAGGGAGTTTTAATATTGCCCCTTATCGCATGTAGGCAAATTGCCTCCCCCTCTCGTTACCCCTTTGTCCGTTAAGCTTAATTTTGCATTGGCAGCACTTTTTAAATTCTCCACAAGCTCATTTTCTCTGACTCAAAGCAGCCGCCTTTTGACACGTAAAGCTCACTTTACAAGGCTCGTTGATATGGCAACGTTTCTTTGGGACTCTTGTGCTTGTTGTTGTTGTTTTCACCTTGAGACAGGCATCGATTTGTTGTGACGCTGCGGCCGCCATCTTGAGTGGGGGAGGAGAAAGACAGAGAGAGAGAGCGAGCATGTGTGTGTGTGTGTGTGTGTGTGTGTGTGTGTGTATGTGTCTTGGCTAAAAGAGCGGCCCAGACGGCTGTAAATCAACAAGATGTCATATTAAAAAAGATTCATTTTTGCGACTTTCTTCTACTTGTCGCTGCCTAAACCGTTATTTATGCGTCTGCTTGAAGAGCAGGCGAAGCAGGGCCAAATGAAAAATGCAAAATAGAAAAAACGCTCATTTTGCAACACTGTCAACATTTGCAGATTTATTTGTGTGTGCGTGTGTGTGTGTGAGTTAATCGCGATCATTTTTTTGTGCTTTGTTTTATTTATTGCAAATTGAAAAATGTCACAGCAAAACTTCATTTTCGCTGCAAGCATAAATCAAAAAGTCAAACAAAAACAAACAGCAAAAGAAACAACAAAAAAGCTCGTATGTCAATATAAAGCGTGAAAGGCGTAAAGCAAAAGAGAGCAGCAGCGAGGGGGGGAAGGAGTTGGGCCAGGGGACAGGAAACGCGATACAATAACAATGTAAACAGGAAGAAAAACGCGTGAATATTAAAAATACGCTTTTTACGACACGCGCTAAAAGGAAAGCAGCTAAAGCTGAAAAGGGGTAAAGCACACACACATACACACATACACAGACAGTCGGCAGAGGCAGCGACGTCGGCAGCGAGCGGGCAGCGCGCGCGGTGCCTTGATGAATGACATAATGGGCGTAAAAGGAACAAACAGCCAGCAGAGAGAGACAGAGAGAGAGAGAGAGAGAGAGACGAGGCTTGCCAGAGCAGTGCTGCCAATTTTTTTTTTTTTAGAGAATAAAAAGCTGTTTTCGAAAAGAGCTCAAAATTTAATATAATACAATAAAAATAATGCTCTTAAAGGCTCCCCCTAGTATATTTAAGTTTTGTAAACCTAAATTTACTAATGTTAAATAAAATAAATAAATAAATAAATAATGCTCTTAAAAAAAGCCAGCTTTGGCGGGGAAAAAGCGCATTTGGCAACAATGGAGGCAAGGGTTGCCAGAGTGATGGATGTGCGCAGGGGGCGGGGGCGGGGCTGGTTCAGCATGCAAGTAGTTTATGGATTTTTTTACGCTCTTTGTAGTTGTAGTTGCGCTTAGCACACATAGTAAACATTGTAGTATGTAGTAGACAGCCCTGCGCCTACCCCGCCCCTTGCCCCTACTCCCTTTTGTCAGCCGTGTGTATTAAGACTAGGCCTAAAACGACAACAAATTGACGACGGCGCAGAGCGAATGAGAATCGGAATCAGGTCGCACGACGACTGCAGCTCACACACACACACACACACACACACTCACTCACACACATGCACAGAAAGCTTTGTAAAAGTGCAAAAAAATCGAATGCAACACGGCAACACTGCAGAAAGTAGCAGCAAGTTCTTAAATAAATTTAGTTTTCTGCTCAAATCTATTAAAATTAAGTTTAACTTAAGTGCAAGGTGTGCGAATCGCATCCTAATTTAATAATAAAACCTAATGATATATAAATAAGAATATTAAGAGGAAAGGAATAATAATAATACATAAATCATACAAAATCAAGGCTAAATACCAAATATAGTTTAAGCTTAAGAGCAATGTATGATTTGATTAAGTGTAAATCGTATTTTAATTTAATCTTAAGATTTCTTAAGAAGTATAAAACTGATTTTGAAGAAGATAGGAATGAAGAATTGCGTACTTGGATCAAGAATTTTTTGACTTTTAGCACAGCAAGTTTTTGTTTCAAGTTGGAAAGTTCCTAAGTTGGAAAACTTTTGAAATTTCTCTCAGTGTAGCAGCAGCGCCATTGACTGAAGCATTTCGTAATTAAGTCAAGAATTTTTGGCTTTTCACTTTTCACATCGCAAGTTGGAAAACTCTTGAAATTTCTCTCAGTGTAGCAGCAGCGCCATTGACACATGCATACATACACACGCATACACTGCTTATGCATGCATAACTGCACTTACATGCATACATAGATATGCTGGCATGCGTGAGTATGCGTATGTGCGTGTGTGTCTGTGAGAGTGTGAGTGGGCCAAGTAGTCTGTGATTTACTCGTTGAGGCAGGCGGGGGTCAATGAACTTGTGCGCTAGGTGGCGCCAAAGTGCAGAGTGCAATTGCTGCGTACAGTTTTCTCTTCTCTTCCTCCCTTCTCCTCTTCTCCTCTTCACTTCTTCATTTCGCTGGCAGTTTTCAGCTGAACTAACCTACATTAAACTGCCATCTACTGGAAGTTTGTCTACATGTCTACACATGCTCATCAGTCTCCACTCTCTCCACATCCGCTCTCCACTCAACACAATGTACCGTAGTATCAGTCGTAGTAGTCGCAGCTCCAAAAATATCGATCCATTCTCTGCCACGCGCCCAACTTTCCACTTCCAGTTTCCAGTGCGCGCCAAAAGCGCCAACGCCAACAATCCACCCTGCTGTTGCCTCTGCCGCTGCTTCTGCCGCCGCCTCTGCTGACAGAGTCCAGAGTTTAGTCCTGGGAACAGCAGGCAGCATGCCACAACACTGCATGCTGATGCTATTCCAGTCACAGTGGCACTAATTGCATTTCAACTGCATAAAATATTAATTAAACTGAAAATTGGCATAAAGTAACAAAAAATAAGTAATAATACAATTACAGAAATAAAAGAATAATTTAATTAATACAGAAAAAAATATAAAAATAAAATTATTAATTAAATTAATTAATTAAATTATTAAATTGAGAAATTAAACAAAGTAATTGAAAAAACAAAATAATAAACATTTAATATAATATGAAAAACGCAAATTAAATAAAATAATAAAATAATACAGAAAATTATAAACCAAATTAATAAATAAAATAATATAATAGGAAAATAAGTAAAATAAATCAGAATAAATAACATAAAAAATATGAATTCAAAAGCTTTCGGCCTAAGTATAATATTTAATTTAGTTTTATTATTTATTTATCATAAAGCAAAATTATAGAAAAATTGATGATCTACCAATATTGAGTAGAATATCACTAAATTAAAAATTTATCTAATTCAATAAAATAAATAATAATATAGTTTTTGTCTCGTATTTAAATAACCTAAAAAAGATTTAAATTCTGTAGAAACCAAAGCATTTATTGTCTAGAACTTAAATAATTTTAGCTCATAATAATTATAATTAATTTAAGTCACTTAAAGTACTAATTCATAGTCTCAGACAATTATTAAAATAATTGAAATGTATTATTGAATGTATATTGGATGTAAAAACCGGTATGTCATTACCAAACAACCTAATATATAAATCCAAAATATGATTAATTTTACTTAAACTATTAAGATTGAATATCAAGATAATTTTTTTTTTTATCGAATCGCAATTCGCCTAGTTTCACTCAGACTATTACCACTGTAGTCGGCGCACAGACGCGAACCAAAACATTGAATGCCCCACCCCCCTTCCCCTACCCGTGACTGTTTGCCCCCACACCGCTGACACAGCTGAGAGCAACGTTCGCTCACATGTCGTGCGTGGGGTGGGCGTGGGCGTGGGGTTGTGAGTGGAAGGGGGCGTGGGAGGGAGGAAGGAGGGCTGGCAACTGTTTCATTGCCATTTTGTTGCCGAAATCGGAACTGCGAAAGTGGCGGCTGCCTGGCGCCTGGCGCCTGGTAGGCAGCTGTTTGGCCGATGACGACGACGCTCTGTTGGAAGGAGGCGGACTGGAAGGTGACAGCAAGTGGAAGTGACGAAGGGGCGTAGAGGGAAGCAAGGGGGTGGGCGTTTAGCTTTTTATTGCCGCGGCTGCGCAGTTGACGTTCGTTGATGTTGTCGTTGGCCCCGGCGAAATCAGCAGAGGCCCGTTTACAGCTAAACGGCAAAAAGGCGTGGCGAACAGCAAAGAGGCGTAAGAGAGCAGGTCATCGGGGAGGCGGGGGGAGGTGTGATTACCAAAGGAAGGACACAGGCAGTGCACTAGGCCATTGGCATCGGACAACCTTTGGGATTGCAGCACAGCAGCTGTAACTGTAAACTGTAAGCTGTAGTAACTGTAGTTGTAGTTGTAGTTGTAGTTGCAACTGTACCCGGGATGCGGCAACACCCAAAAGAGCTGCGAGTACCGAGTACATAAGCTCCGTTATGTCCGTTATGTCAGCCATGTCAGCTATGTGCCGTTAAAAGCGCAGTATATGAGGCCGAGAGTTGCATTTCGTAGCCCCCCCTCCGAAAATTAGAAATAGGATTTTACTATAACAGATAGCCAATAAAAGCATCTAGAAATGCCCAGCAGTCCATCATATTTGATATACATATTTATTCTAATTAAATATGTTTATTTTATTGTTTTATATTATCATCAAATTTTATAGATTTATTAATTACAGTAGAATCCGGTTATAGCGACATTCAAGGGACCGACGATTTTACGTAGTTATATCCGGCAGACCCACTATCCGAAAGGTGCAAAAAATATATTTTTTTTATTTTATGGATGCCATGTTCGTAATAGGTTTTAAAATAAAACAAATTAATTAAAAAAAAAAAAAACAAAAAATTTAATACAGTAGAATCCGGTTATAGCGACTTTCAAGGGACCGACGATTTTACGACGTTATATCCGGAAGACAAAATCCATGATTTTGTTTCTTTTTCGTATTGAAAAAACACAAAAACCATGTTTATTTTTGCTTCTTTTAGCATTGTTAAATAAATCAAATTTTCCTCTTTAAAGTTTTTTTTTGTTTGTTCGGCACGTCGCAATATCCGGTTGAATTGTGAAAAATCTCGTCGGTATAAGCGGTTTGACGCTAAAAGCGGAGACGTTCTAAGCGGAGGCCCTTTCTATAAGTTTGTATGGGGACCAACCAAGCCATTGAGTTTTCGTCGCAATAACCGGACGAACGCTATAAGCGGCGTCGTTATAACCGGATTCTACTGTATATGTATTTGTTTTTTTTTTTATTTATGTGTCTTTATTTTATGTATTTAATGATATGTTTTTTATACCCTGTACCCATTGAAAAATGGGAAATACAGGGTTATTAACTTTGTTTTTTTTATTTATTTGTCTTAATTTTGTTTCTATACATAGATAATAATATAATTTATGTATGCACCTATATTTAATTAATTTTTATATATTGATTTTATTTTTATATAATAACATACTATAAATCTGCACATTTGCTCTACTCCAGTGTCGACAGTTTAGTTCTATTTTTTTATTAAATTATTTACTTTAATATATTGATTTAAGAGATATGTAATTTATTGTTTTAAGTGTATCATTTAAACGTTTTGCTTTATATAGATTTTATTTAAACATATTTTTTTCAATTTTTATTTTATTTAAATATGTATACATAGTATATATTCATAAAATATCTACGCCCATTCATGATTTTAATTACACGTTACTGCTGTAAGTGCTGCCAATTAGCATAAAACGCTCTTGTGCCCAGGGTCACACTGAACGATAGCGATAACGATAAACTTATCGAGGGCAGTCTGGGGCTGCACTTTCGAAAGGCTGCAAAGAATGCAAAATACGAAGAGAGAAAGAAGCATAAAAGAGGAGAGAAAGCTGCAACAACAACAACAACAACGAATAGCAAAAGCATAAGTGCAATGGATCAATTACTATGTGGGTTTAACAGAAAGAGAGGCAGATAGTGCAGGAGAGAGAGAGAGAGAGAGAGAGACGAGCTTGGCTTTCTGTATGTGTGTGCGTGTGTGTGTGTGAGAGAGTGCAGAAATGTCGGTCGGTCGTTGGCAGCGCTGTCTGGTCTGGCGTCGGCGTTGACGTCGGCGCTTAAAGATCGTCGTCGTCGTCGTTGTTGTTGTCGTTGTTGTTGTTGTTGTTTTTTTTTCGCTGTCACTTTGTCAATTGCAGGCTTGCGAGCTGAGCTTTCGGCTAGTTAGCTTGTTGCTGTTGCTGTTATTGTTGTTGTTGTTATTGTTGCTGTTGTTGATTACATGGAATGTTGTCTCGCCGCATTTAATGACTGTGTTGCGTTGTAACGGTGCTTTGTTTTTTATCAATGGAGCAACGAGACTGCAAAAAAGTCATTAACAGCATCAAATGGAATATAGCCAGGCTATAACGGCTCTGTCTACAAATTCCACACACAAATGTTAAGTTCCGTTCCGCTTTTTCTCTCTCTCTCTCTCTCTCTCTCTCTCTCTCTCTCTCTCTTTTTTTTTGTCGTCAAAGTGCAAAATGAATCAGCAACAGCTGATTTAAGCGCAATAATTCAAGTGCTGCAATTGCAAAACAACAACAAATCAGCAACAACAATTACAAGTTTGCTTTTGTGTATTTTGATTTAATATGGCTAAAGCGGCAACCGGCATTTTTGCTGCGCAATTTATACACACACACATACATACATCAGACAAATATACACACGCACACACATTCTCTCACACACACACACAGTGAGCGAATCGGCTCAGCTGGTCAAGCAATAACAAGGTTGACCGGCAAAAGCAAAAGCTCAGCTTTCCCAATTGCGTCGTTGTCCAAACAACAATAACAACAACAACAAGAACAACAGAGACAGCGACAGTTGACAAAGCACTGCAAGAAAAGCTTTGACAGCCATTGAGATTGAGAAGGAGAAGGAGAATGAGAATGGGACAGCAAATGTGTTCTAAGATAGGAATAGGGATAAAAGTAAATAAAACAATATAAATATAAAAATATAAATTAAAATTGCAATATAAATATAAATTAAAATAAAAAACCTTATTAGCAAAACAATTAAAATATATCGAGATTATCAATAGGCATAAAAATAATATGTAAATAAAATAATTAGAGAAATCAAATTGCTTAATCAGTATGATAACTTTATCAGATATTAATAGGATTTTTTTTGATACATATTCAAAATTTAAATAAAATTGCAGCATAATAATTCTATAATGATAATAAAATAATGCATTAATATTAGGTTGTTTGGTAATGACATCCGGTTTTTACATTCAAATTTCGCGCTTCGCTTGTGAAGTCAAATATAATCGTATCTGGCAATGCTGTATATCGTTTGAATGGTATTGGCAACACCTTTAAAATGACATATAGTTTGTTTACATGAGCTTCAACGTTAAATTACAATTGATTGAAATGGAGTTCACAAACGCAGAAATTCGGGCAATTTTGAAATTTTATTTCGCACAAGGAAAAACTGCTGCGGAATCTCGCAGACAGGAGATATCAAACTTTCGATTCAAACTGCCGAACAGTGGTTTAGGCGATTCCGAAGTGGCAGTTTTGATACCGAAACACCCAAGCCTTCCGGACGACCAGTGACCGTTGATACGGATAAAATCATAGAAATAGTGGATCGAGATCGTCATGTGACTATTAGAACCATCGCAGAGGAGCTGCAACTAAAAACAATAAAAAAAACTAAAAATCGTAAAAAATCAATAAAGAAACCGGTATGTCATTACCAAACAACCTAATATAATAAATATAATAATCTAATATAATAATATAATATATTATAAATATAATAATATCATATAATTAAATTACTTTTTAGAATAATAATGCAACTATCGGTACTATCGATTTAACCCTTTCACGACAACGACGTTCCAATAGTCCCCATTATATTGAAGACTTTCATGGGATAATATTGTACATACTTAAAATACGTCTTGGGATTTGTACCGGGATACAAAGACGACAGCAAGCTTTTCAGATATAATTTAATATAATTTTTTTTAGATACCTGCTACAACTATCTTGAAATTGGAAATACAAAATACTCTGTGCCAGAAGGGTTAGATAGATAAATAGATAGATGCCTAGTCTAGCCATATAAATTGAAATAACTATGGCGAATACAATCGATTTGCTGTGATCTATCGATAAATGTGAAACGATATTCACATTCTTAATGATACAGCTTCAATTTGTTCCCAATTTGCAATTCAGGCATTGTTATAAATAGCATAGTTTGTATAACAGCTGCAGCAACAACTGTTATAATTGCTGTTTTTAGTTTTATTTGGGTTAATTAAAACAGCTGTCGCACACACACACGCACGCAATTCACACACACACACACACACAATTGCGTATGGTATGTATGTATGTATGGGAGAGACGCGCGTGCTTTGTGGCATTTACGTATTTTTATACACGCCTTACATACATACATACATATTTACTTACATTTCTCTCTCTCTCTCTCTCGCTCTGTCTGTTTGTAGGCATGAAATTCGATCAGCTGATCTGCTGCTGTGTGCATGTGTGCGTGTGTGCGTGTGTGTGTGTGAGGGTCAGCGTCATTTACATGTGTTGTTGTTGTGTTCGTGCTTTCGTCACATTTTGTTGCTCTCGCTCCCTCTCCACCTGCTCTCCAACTCTACAGCCCTCTATCTCTCCAACTCCCCCACCCCTCACTCCGTTCTATTCAAATTCAAATTCCAATCATTGTTTGGGCCTTTCTCGCGTGTTCTTTCTTTGTTTGTTTTATTGTGTTTCTTCTTTGGCTTTCTTTCATATGCTAATTAAGTGCTTTCGTTGACCATGAGCTTTTGCATGTTGAGCTGGTTCAAAGTTTTATTGACCTTTTGTAATGGAATTTAAATGAAGCCGCTGAAAGCGCGAGTGACGACGACGACGGCAACACCCAAAATAGTAGCAGCAGCTACTGCTATTCTACTACTCTTTTGTTTCAAAAAGTAGCCAATTGCAGCACAGAGCACGTGTTTTGTATTAAATTGGGTTACTTTTGCTGTATACAAACATATATATTTTATATTTATGTATGTATTTGATGTGCATTATTTATGACTTGAATAAGCAGCCGGCAACTCATTGAAAATTGGCTAACGCGCAAAACACAATTTGGCACAAAGCAGAAATAAATAAATAATAGTAAATGTTTATATGTTTATATTTAAATAATTCTGAACGTTGCCAGACCCGACAGCTGTTTTTGTATACTGCTTGACGTGCCGCTCGCTCGCCAGTGTTGCCAGACTTGGCTAGATTTTAACAAATCGAAAATAGCTGATAATAATTAAAAAAAAATGAAATGTAAAATTAATATTTATAAATTATTATTTTAATTTTGAGTAATGAAATACATATTTAGCTATAAATTATAAATATATAAAAAGCAAATAAATAATACAAAATTAAAAAAAAATAAATAAATATATTAAAATAATGTAACAACAATAAAATATGTATATATTTGGGTGAAATTTTAAACATCTCATAAATTATTATAAATAGTATGAATAAATATATATTTATTATAAATAGTATAAATAAATAAATTTTTATTAATAATATTGGTTTGTAGCAGTCAAATAATAGGAATTAAAATTAAAAATTATTTGCAAAAGGGAATATAGAATACCCAAAATAGCTAAATTGGCAACACTGTGGCCCACACACACACTCACACACACACAGGCCAGCTGAGAGCAGAGCAAGTGACCTAGACTTGTGGCATTATAATTGCTGAAACGCTTTACTTTCGATGACGGCATTTTTGCAGCTAACATTTCTAACGGTTTCACACGAGAAAATCATAAAAAATTGTACATTAATTTAGGTATACAATATGTATGTATGTACATAATTTAAAGTTATTAATTTAATGCACTGTCTCTCTCTATCTCTCTTGTTATCCCTGTCTCTGTCTCTGATTGTCTCTCTCACGTTGTTTCTTTTGCGATGTTGTCACCGCGATTATCGTTTTGCCGAGCTTTTATTACAGCTACACGTAACAGTGTGTGTGTGTGTGGGAGAGAGAGCAGAGAGTGTGAGTGTGAGTGTGTAGAAAACACATGTTAGGCGCCCTCTGTCGCCGTCGCTGCTGCTGTTGTGGGTGCGCACCAGCTGTGTGCGAGGGAGCGAGTGCGCGCGAACCAAGAGCAGAGCAGAGAGAGGGAGAGAGAGAGCATTGGCATTGGTATTGGCCAGTGTTGCCAGAAAAAGTTAAATTTTATTTATTTATTTATTTATTTATTTAAATGCCGACTAAAACCAGTCAGCCAAGAAAAAATTAAATTACAGATTAAAATTAAGAGTAATAAAATTAATTTTAAAAAAATAAATAAGAAAATCTGGGGAAAGAAAAAATTAAAATATGAAATCAAATTTAAATAAAAATTCGCAATATAGAATGTATCAAAATTATTAACATGAAAATAATATAAAAAATTTAATCAATATACAATATTAAAATTAATTACAAGTTTATTAGGTTTATAAATAAAAATTAAATTAAAGCATAAATAAATACAATAAAAATAAATAACAAAAATATAAACAGAACACAGGTTTAAAAATAAATATAAAATTATTTAATTCTATAAATTAAAACAAAATGAAAACATAAAAAAATCCTTAAAAAAAAATTAACTAAAATGTAATCAGTATAAAATATTTAAAATAATTGTGAATTTATTAAATAAAGCATAAATAGAGTGCTGAAACCGGCTAAAGTGGCAACGCTGGCTTTGGCATATGGTGTTTGCTTACGCATACATAAACAAAGTCAAGCATATGTGTGTATCGATGTGTATGTTTGTATGTGCGTCAATACTTTTTATTTGCATGAATATGCGAGCATCAATGCCGGCAGCTGTTTTTTGTATGTATGTATGTATGTATTTATTTATGTATGGGTATATATGTACATACATACATATAAAGCTGCAACGTGTGCGGCCATCTCAAATTCCTTCGCTATGTTTGTAAATTCAAATGTGCTTGTATGTATGTATGTATGTATGTATGTATGTGTTTGTAGATATTGCTAATTTTAGCAAAAATTGCGCATGCAAAAAAAAGCTCGTCGCTATGAAAGCGCAAAAAATGCTAATGAACCGCAGCGAAACACGCGCTTTTGTTTGTCAAAGCTGAAGAGAGGAGCAGACCTTTGGTACGAAGGGGGTAGGCGGGCGGGGGGGGGGGATGAAACTACAATATTTATGTCAGCTGACTTGATGGCATCTTCTTTGTGAGAGTGGCGAGTGTAGAGTGGAGAGGGGAGAGCGGAGAAGCAGCTCGCCAGCCAACACCTGTCGGCAAAGAGAACGAGAACGAGAATGAAAAGCAGAAGGAGAAGGAGAGGCAGATAAGCAGCGAAAACAAACACAACGCAAACAGAATTGTTTGCCGACAACAAAATGTGCGACGCAATTGGAGGGCGCTCAGAGCTAAACTGCAGGCAATCGATGATAAGAGAGAGAGAGAGAGAGAGAGAGAGAGAAAAAGATGCATAATAATAATAATAGATATCGATAAATTCAATCACTTGTAGATAAATGAAAATAAATAATAAAATAAAGAACATAGAGAATAAATAATTCAAAATATTAAAATAAAACAGAAAATTAAAAGAATTAAATAAAACATGAAAACTAAAGCTGAAGAAAATAAAAAAAATAAATTAAATTTTCAAAAAAAAAAAATAAAATACAAAAAAATAAAATGTTACATTTTGTAAAATATAGTAAAATGGAAAAAATAAGGTATACAACAGAATCGAAAATATTGTATGAAAATACACAAATAATTAAATTACGATTAAACTAAAAGAAAATGCAAGAAAATAAGCTAAATCATTAGGATAAAGCCTTAGAAATTAAATTAAATAAAAACCAAAATATAAAATAAAAGAAAACATTTAAATAAAATAATCAAAATTAGATATAAATGAAAGCAAAAATGTAGAATCGAAAAACATAGTTAATCAAAATAAGATAAAATATTAAAATAAAATACAAGAAAATTAGATATGTAATTAAAATACGATAAAACATTAAATTAACAGAAAATGCAAGAAAATAAGCTAAAGCATTAGGATAAAGTCTTAGAAATTAAATTAAATAAAATCAAAATATAAAATAAAAGAAAACATTTAAATAAAATAATCAAAATTAGATATAAATGAAAGCAAAAATGTAGAATCAAAATACATAGTTGACCAAAATAAGATAAAATATAAAAATAAAATACAAGAAAATTAGATAAAGCATTTAGATAAAATATGAGCAAATTAGATACATATATAGATAAAATAAAAGCATCTGTGGTAGAAATTCTAGATAAATAAATAATAAGTAAATACGAATTTTAGCCTCGTTTGTATAATTTAGCTTTGCACTAATTTCATGTTGTTCCTGGGGGCATGCGTGCGGGCACGTAGACCAAGCATAAAAGTGGGTGGGAGCGGGGAGGGGCGGAGTGCCGGCCCAGCCCTGGGCCACCAGCGCGCTCTCTCTCTCTCTCTCACTCCTCTACTCTCCTCTCTTTGGACTGACTGCATGCATTTTTGGTGGTTGACCGCCCACCCGTGCCCCGCCCACTTATCACAGACAGCGGCAACTTGTGTGCGATGGGTAGGGGGGAGGGAGAGGGGGACTGTCAGTCGTAAATAGTTTTTACACACGCCGCCAAAGTGCCAACTCAGCTGATGACGAATCAGCAGTTGCTGCATTTGTATCTGTATCTGTATCTGTATCTGTATCTGTATTTGTATTTGTATCTCGCTATTTTTATGCATTTTATTCAATCAAAATTTATAGCGTATAGGGCCGGCCAGCGAGACAGAGACAGCATGAGAGCAGGCTGTCGCTTCGGCTGGCGTCGCTGCTGACAGACGACGCGCCATTTATAGAAACACGCAAACAGCCAAACAACAACAACAAAGAGAAACAACAATAACAGCCGCATCGAAGTCAGCTGCTGCTGCTCTCTCTCACACACGCGTTTCGAATTGCCCAGAGAGAGGGAGAGCGAGCGCTGGTTTCCAATTCGAATTGGAAGCAACTGGAAGTTAAGAGAACACACACGTGTTTGCGTTGAGCAGCGAGAGAGCCAAAGCTGAAAAAGCTTGCGTCCACATGTTTTTTGCTACGTCTGCTGTTTCCGTTCCAAGCGAAACGAAATGGAAACGAAGTGGCAACGAAACTTGACGAAACCACGCTCTCGCGCTCTCTCATCTGTAAGTGTGTGTGAGAGAGCGCTGCTCTCTCAGCACGCTAGCAACATTTGTGACGCCGGCGAATATTGAAAAACTTTTCGTATTGGAACTGTTGCTGCTGCTGCTGCTGCTGCTGCTGCTGCTGCTGCTGCTGCTGTTGTTGGTGGTGTGTTTTCGTGTTGGAAAAAAGTACAGTCGCCTCAAAAACGACGCTGCCTGCGCTGCTGTTGCTGCTGCTGTTGCTGTTGCGTCTCTGTCTGTTTGGTTGCTTGCTCTGCTCGAACGCGTTGGCTGCGCCATTCTGGTTGGAACAGCAGCGGCTCTCTCGCTCGCACAGGTTTGATCGGCGTTTTGTTTACACTCACACCAGCATAAACAAACTGCCCATGTGTGTGAGCTTGTGTGTGTGTGTGTGTATCTGTGTTGTTATTATTGCGAATGCCTTTTCTTGCTGTTCGCTTTGGTTGGGGGCGATTTGTGCATAGATTTTTGCCGGCATTTTCCTTCAACTCTTGAATAGATTCGTATTAGAACCGATAAAACATCGATATACTAATGTTTCGATAATTTATATACATCGATATATCGACGATAACATCAAACTTTAATATAGTTTATGCTAGAAATTCATTCAAATTTTATTTGATTTAAAAAATTCCAAGTTTATCTGACAACTAATTAAAATAAATCAATTAAGTTAAATTCCTAATATAAAAGAATTTGTTTGCTTTTCCCTATATACTATATAACTTAGTCAAGTTAATGATATAATTAATTAATCTATTTATTTCAGTTAAGGACATATTTAATTATTGTTATCACATTATAATTATAATAAAAATAATAACAATAATGACAGAAATAATATCAATTTTCAATATTCAAATATTCAAAATATTTTCGTATTAGCCAAGACATTGTGGCAGGTGTAATCCAATCAGTGTTACCAGATAAAGCCAGAAAATAGACAAATAAATAGACAATAAATTAAATATAAACCGTATAATGAAAATAAATAATTTAAAATAGATTTAGGATAAGCATAAATATAATTATGAAACTAACCAAATTGGCAACGCTAAATCTTATTAGTCTGGCTTAATTGGAGCTCCATAAATAATTTGATAAATTAAGCATAACTTTAGCTAATTAATAATAATTAATGATGATTAAGCTAATCATATTATCTGTAGTTTAGAAGTCATCTGTTAGGCACCGCCTTTGCCAAATTCATGCTAAGCTTGCCTTCCAGTGCCTGGCATTTTCCAGCCACTTTCCAATGCAATTCCAGCAATTCCGACGTCTAAAGTCAATGAACGGCCTTTGGCAGCAGCGAAATAAAACCCAATAAAATGGCTAAAAATAGCATAAATAAATAGAAATAGAATGGAATAGAATAGATAATGAAAATAGAAAAAGTTAAAACGGTTTAGTATTATTATTATTATTATTATTATTATTATTTTTATAAAATATGCGCGCGACATTGCAATGTCGCTTGATGTTGTTGATTTTTATCAGCGCCAAAAGCTGAGAAAACTGTACACAGTGCATGCTCTCTCTCTCTCTCGCTCTCGCTCTCGCTCTCTGCCCCGCCTGCCTCTCTCCCGTTCATGCAGCTTTTACTCATTGCAAAACAACAACAACAACAAGAGCAGACACAGCTGTGCGCTTACCGGGTGGAGAGAGCAGAGCAGCTGGCTCTATGTGTGAGAGTGTATGCGTGTGTGTAGCCGGCAAAGAGAGCGCCGAAAGAGCGGCGTCTAGTTGTTGTTGTTGTAGTTGTGACCTCCGACAACAAACGGCGGCCAGAAAAATGTGAAACAAGTTTTGTGCCAAGAGCGAGACAGAGAGCGAAAGAGATTTATTATTTTTTAATCAGAGCCCAAAAGCCAAAGAATTTTCACAAAGATACGCTGCACATTCCACATGCCACATGCCACATGCCACAGCCATGAGCTGGCAGCTCTAACAAACACTATCGCTGCCTCTCGCTCTTGCCGCACAGCTGCTGCGGCGGGCATTCTTTTGTCGCTCAGCGTTGCCAGAGTTGCAAAACTTTTCATTTTTTTCTTTTTTTTTTTTTTTGCATTGCGCTTTTTATGCCCACGCTACGCTCTTGTGTCTGTCTGTCCCCCTGTCCCCCTGTCCAGCTGTCAGGCTGCTTTCTAACGCCTCTTTTCACCGTTACGCGCGACCCACGCATTTTTGCAGCGTTGCCAAATATTGCAAAAAAAAAAAAAAGTGTTGAAAGCTGCCAAATGCAATTTAACAACTTGAAGATTTAAATAACGCTGGAAAATTAAATGAAAAGTTAATTCCATCAGTATTTTGCATATTTATTATATTAATAGAATTTATTATTTATATTATTAGATTAATATTATATTTATATGGAGTCAGGGTTTATATCTATGTAATTTTTTTAATAAA